>CAODLS011179195.1:0-12143 GCA_948243855.1 Flueggea neowawraea
ATGTAGAAAACGTAATTGTAATAATAAAATGTATAAATAATTAATAAGAGTAATTTATAGAAAAATAAATTTTTGAGAGAGTGTAGAAGAGAATGAGATTGAGAGAGAAAAAATGGTGTAAAATTGGTAAGAATTGGGTGGCGTATTTATAGAGTTGAAAAAATAAAAAAAAAACAAAAAAGCAAAAAAAAAAAGAAAATAACTGTTGGAACCCCCGGTTCCGACGGTTGAACCGGCGGTTCCAACGGTCCAATGAACCGCCGGTTTTAACCGTCGGTTAAACCAGCGGTTGGCCGGTTTTTAAAACGTAGAACAGGAACCTAAACCGTAAACCGCCGGTTTTGATCGGCCGGTTCCGGTTCCGGTTCGGTTCAGGTTTTGACCGGTTTTGCCCGGTCCGATTCCGGTTCGGTTCGCCGGTTTCGGTTCAGTTTTTACACGTCTACCAGCTGGGAACCAACTTTACGGCTATTTCTGCATCGGGCGATTTCCATGCTTGCTTATGAAAGACTAGCTTGGAACCAACTTTGCAAAAAATTCATTATTTTGTTATCCAAAAAACTAACCCACACCAACCCACAAAGAAGTTTGCTTCTTTAGAACCCAAACCTCAAAAGTGTAGCAGGTTACTTTCACGAATAATTCATCAACACTTATCTGCCAAAAAAAAAACAAAAAGGAAGAGCTTCAAGAACTGCCCAATAACAACAGTGCTCAAAGGATGAAAACTTCAACCGATTCTGTAAAAATACCCAGCAGGAAGCATGTCTAGTAGAAGCTATAATCAGAGCCTGTATAGTCAGAAACTGAAAGAAGTGATTCATTCTGTAAAATCATGCTTTGTATTATGTCATTCGCTGCAAAAAAGCATTGGAACCGGTTTAACAACCTTACTTTGCTCTCTACCTTCCCAGAAGAAAGCTATTTTACTTCTTCTTCTTAGCCACAGAACCACATCCTACAAAACATACACAAACACACAACGCTCAATAATATTTTCACCAAAAAACACTCCAAACAATTCATCAGCAATCAAAACAAACACAAGATTGATTATTACTTCATTTTCTTGAATATGGTTGTCCTGAATATATGACACGGCATCTAAACCATATCTATATGTCTTTCTACTACTCTGACTCAACTAGATTTCTATGAGGATGGCTACATGCACTAGCACATGATCTCTGAAATTTGTGAAACCTCAATTCAACCCAGTTCTACAAGAACCATGAAAAAGCTATAAACAAAGCAAAGAACACAAAAGAGAAGCAGAAGCCAGAGAAGACTGGCCCTTCTTTCTTTATGGTGAACATAGAGTGAATTCATTTTTTTCTTCTATTTTTTTAAAGGAAGATACAAGTGATGACAATCAAGGCATTTTTTGTTACATCATGTTCAACGTAGCACCACCAAGTCACTAGATGTTAGAGGAGTGAAGATTTGAACCTACAACCTGGTCTTGCTTAACTAGTTAAAAGTAAATGTAAAATCACTCAATTATCTCCGTTGATAGTAACATATAGGGAATTTATTATCAACAACAATTTAATGTAGAAAAATCGCTATATTTGATTTTAAAGAGAAAAGTCAAATCAACTTCAATAACTAAGCAAGACCGGCAAAAATAATACAATTATCACATGTTAACTTAGCATCAATCTCGAATTAAACGAAAAAACTCAGATCAGATTTTGTTTAAATTAATACGAAGAATTGAAGAAAAATATGTTTACCTTGCACAAGCAACAAGCCAAAGGACAAATCAAACAGTAAGAAAGGACACGCTAGTCCCACTGCTTATTTTGTCTTCTGCTTATCCCACAGTTAAAAGACTAACAAGTCAATCTCATTAGTTAAATCAACGGAAGTTTGGAAACATTGAACATCCCCTCTTTGTAGGCTTGTTGCAGGTTTTGAAATTGTTGGTTTTTGTTCAAGAATTCGTAGTTTCAATATTTTGAATGGAAGAATCGAAATTAAACCATAGTTTTTATAATTTAATTCGGTTTCAATTTTGATTTTAACAGGTTTAAGTTTTAATTTTGACTGGTTAAATCGTCGGTTTTTATTTCGGTTCGGTTTTCTTTTTAAAAAAAATATTTTTAATCTATTATTTTATCCCATCAATTTTTTTTCGATTTATAAATTTTTTTATATTTAATAATTAATTATAGTACCAATAATATATTGTATTTTAAAAAAAAATTTAATAATTTTTAAATAAATTAATTATTTTATTAGTAATTACATCACATAGTTTTAAAAAAAATTAAAAAAAAACTCATTAAATTTTATTAAATATAATAAAATAAAAAAATAACTAAATTAAACTATAGTAAAAAAAATAAAAGGAATTTGAAAAATGTAATTGCAAAAAATAACTTTAAGAAATATAAAAAACGTAATAGCAATAATAAAATATATAAATAATTAATAAGAACAACTTAGAGCAAAATAAATTTTTGAGAGAGAAGAAATAGTGTGAAATTGGTAGGAATAGGGTAGGAGTATTTATAAGGTTGAAAAAAAAAAAGGAAATAGTGGTTCGAACCGTCGGTTCGACGGTTTTTAAAGGGATAGAACCAAAACTTAAACTATAACCGTCCGATTTTAATCGGCAGATTTTGGCTTCGGTTTGATTCCGATTTTGACCGATCCAGTTCCAGTTTGGTTTGTCGGTTTCAGTTCAAAATTTACCTTTTTGATCGATAAAATTGAACATCCTTAAACGAAGGTTTGAGGTACAAGGAACACAAATTCAACTTTAACTCATCCAATTCCCATTGTTGATAAGAGATAATGAAGATTTACCATTATTCTATAGAGGGGTGCAGGAAATCCTTCATTGAACACAAATTAGTCATAGCAAATATCGTCCTTTCGATAGCTGGAATATATAAATCTTTAGCAACAAAAAGAATGAAATATGAATCGCAATCTAATTCGCTCAATGGAAGAGATAAGAGCCGAACAGGTGAATTGAGAATATACAAATGATTACTACCACACACCTTTTGCCGGACACAAACTTTTCCGCGTGCTAGAGACTGTAAAATCCTTAGCACTCTGCAGTTCCTTATTCTCTATGCCATTAGAGTCCTTGACATCTTGTAAGCTAAGCTTTTGGGCATCATTGAACAGCATTAAGACCACAGTCTGAACAAAACAATAAATCAATAAGATGAATAAAACGAACTTGAATCCTGTTCCACAATGCTTACGAGAATCCCCATATGCTTAATATGTTCACTCTCTATTCCCACTAATTTCCTTTAGCGTGCAGAATTAATATGTCAATTTCTTCCATAAGTCAGTTTTTTTTCACCCACCGAGAATCGAACTTACGATCTTTTTACTTTGAAATTGATTTAAGTATCGATAAGCTACAAGCTCATTAATAATGAACATTTCATAATTAGTGTTCAATTAATAGATCTAACAAAATACTAATATTAGTATGAATGTAGTTAATTAATTGTATAAAATCAAGATTCAATTAGCGGAGGCGGATTCCCCCCATCTCGTCGGTAGAAAATTCTAGGGATTAACTAAATGTAAGAATTTACTTATTAAAAAAATAAATGTATAAATTTAGCTCATAAATTTTAAATTAAGTGCATAAATTTACTTTTAATTTTGATTTTATAGTGAAGAACTTGAGTTTCATTTGTAAATTGGAATAATTTAAATTTTTAATTTGGAAAAAATTGGTGATTTTTATATACATAATGGATAAATCCGTTATTAAGAGACCAAAGAATTCGGTTGAATCATCTAATATTTGTGATGTGTCGCAAATATCGTCTAATGCATATTTAGAAAATAAAAATATCAAAGTAGATTTCAATTTGGGAATACATCACTTTAGTTACAAGTATATATTACAATGGGGAAAAAATCAGTTCAAATTCATCTACCCATACGAAGTTCTGCTAGCTTCACCATCGAATTCAATAACCATGAAAAAATTATACTTTGACAACTATATTAAAAAATTAATTAATCTTTAAGTAACAGCCTTCAATTATTTGTTAATTTCAACATATAGAGATGGCATAGAAAAAGAAAAACTTACAGAGATGGAGCTGTGATGAGTTTAGAGGTAGAGCTGTGCTTGCTCGGGCCAAAATGCATGGAAGAATCTCGTTCTGCTTCCCAACTCTCCTATGTGATTGGAAGGCGTCCGTACTACTCTCCCTCTTTTTATAACTGTTCTTAATTAACGATCCAATACACCCACTCGTAGACGGACGCACGTTATGAATGTAAACATGCGAGAAATTTTATGACCCATTGGTATATATCTTACAACTTTGGCCACCACATAAATCGGGGATACAAGGCCACTTTTGTATTTTTCTTCAATAGCTTCCATTTGTGAGTCCTTTATCTTTAAAAATTCAACCTTAGGTCCTAGACTGTTTATTGTTTTTCGTAAATGAGTTCTTTCTTATGTGGCACCGTAGCTTAACAGATTTTGTACACATCAATGCCGTATCTACAACTTCTATGTCACATGTTTACAAAATTCACAACCTAAGCTATAAAAAACCATTAAAGACCTCATACAAAAACCCCTAAACTCTATTAAGAATTTTTTTTTTTAAATAAGATTAAGAGTAGATTTAAAAGATGAAGAGTTGCATTAGATTGAAGAGATGAGGGGGATCCATATGTGGCACTAGTGGATGAGTTAAGAGACGAGGGGTTGAGACATATAGGAAGGAATATTTTAAATTTGTCAATTAGTTTTTTGTCTGGTTTGTAGTCTTCAGATTGTATTTTTGATAATATTTTTGTTTTGTTTATTAATATTTAAAGAATAAAAGTATGAAAAAATTGCTAAATTAGTGTCAACTTAATTGAGATAATTTGGTGTAGTGACTGATTCTTATTGCTCTTCCCTTTATATAAAATAAAAAAGAGACGAGCGACTTAATATGTCGCATGGAGGTTGTATATCTAGCACTGCCAAGTCATTACATCTGTTAATTAGCGGTGCCGCAAGGGATGGTTAAATGCTAATTAAAAGGAAAAAAATAGTTTATGAAAATGTTAACGATTTATGATTTAACTTTATTTGTTCAAAGATATAGGACTAATTTATGGAATTCAATAAAGTACTAAACAAGCTGTTATCCCCATAATTCATCCTCTGTTACACCTACGGTATTACTGTTGGTTGGTTACCGATAAATTTCATAAAGATTGATTTCTTGCATTGATTAAGTGTTTATTTGGAAAGCAAAGTAAATTTTGTAGGCTTAATTTGTAATGATTGAATAGTATTTTTTTTTGTCAAGAATGATTAGTGAAAATTTAGAAAGATTACACGTTTTTCAATAACATTAGTTATAAAAAAGATACAAAATATGTTATATGTTACTATATGCCAAACAAGTTTAAGTATTGTCTTTCTAAATTTTCTTTTGATTTGATTAATTTTTGCTCCCGGTAAAAAAATATAAACTTGATGTAAAGAGATTTAAGGTATTTATCAAAAAAAAAAAAAAAAAGAGAGATTTGGGGTATGTTTAATTTTAAGTTGATAGAGTCAAAAATGAGGAAAAAGAGAAATAGATAGAGAAGAAAGAAATGAAAGAAAGAGAGTTTTAACTTTCTCCGATATAGTTGTTTGGTTTACTTAGAAGAAAGGAAAAGAAAATTATGTTAATGTGTTTCTGTTAAAGTTTATTTTTCTAAATTCAATTGGTCTAACTGAATTGGTAAACATATTTGAGAAGCACAAGATCTGCAATTTGTAATTTTTTTAGAAGGTGAAGATATCCATGGAACAAAACTGTTTAATAAACGATTCAAATAATAGTCTAAGACACTAACTTCGTAGACATAGTGGGAATATGAACATGAACAAAATTTTTATGAGTGTTGGTGTGTAAGCAAACCACAGTCATATTAGGATAACACATATGAGTGCTTGATTGTTTTACAATCTAGACATCGTATTAGGATCTCTATCCAATGCAAGATTTGATCTCGATGAGAGGAAGAGGAGCGAACTCCTCTTTTTCTCTCTAGAAGTCGACGACCTCCTCTCTCTATGTGGGGATGATGTGTTGACGTGTGTTGTGCGACGTGACTAACCCTATTTAAGATTTAAATAGCACTTTATATAGTCATGTCACGTGGGCCTTCCTACAACATTAAGGAGCTCATTTACTTAATAATTCAATTTGGCTCACCTAATTAAATTGACCTATGATTACGATTCTCATTCTGATTGAATTCAGTTTGGTTCAACCCATCATAAATGAACTACTTATTTCACCAAAAGGAAAACATAAAAATCGCTCAAATTTTATGTTAAATAAAAAGTATTAATTATATATAAAAGATTGAAAAGACCGAAAATTTTGAAAAGAATTATCCTAACATCTCCTTGACGGTGCTCATTGATGCAAAAGAAATGCTTGATAGTCATTTTATGCACTACCGTCCAACAAGTCAAAATTCATCATTTATGGAGATGAGACATTTTCATTAAAGATAAAAATTTCATTAAGATTTCAAGCACAAATATGCGGCACGTTGCTAGTTTCAAATGAATATGGTCCGTTGCTGTAGTTGTCGAGAAATAGTACAAATCAATTCTTATTTATTCCGAATCGATCACATGCTCAATTCAATTTGATTTTTTTAAAATCAATTTTGTTAAAAGTATTAATTTCAAATTTCAAAATTTACGTTAAATAGAAGTACGAATTAATTGTTAAATAAAATTTATAGATAAACTTATGATAAATAAAAACAATCAATACAATATATTATACTTATATAAAACAATGTTTTATAATTAATTGTATAAAATATGAAATAAAATTTTAATTTAGTAAAAACAAAAATTATGTCAATGCGAATTACGACAATAATGCAGCTAAATCGATCGGAATATGAATAATTGTCCTGCAGTTTAAAAATCGTTCTCAACAAAAAATATAAATAAAAAATGTCAATTAAGATAAAACAATCGAGAGGATGTATCGTCTATCGATCGATAAATCATCACCAAGGTCGTACAAGCGTTGCGGTCCACCGCGTCACCAGCATTCAAAGTAGGTATCTCAATTTATATTCTACTCGATGAATGTCAATTTTACCTACACTCAATCAATGCGAGTATTATTTATTTTAATTGAATATAAGTATAGGTATAATTAATATCCACATTTTATTATATAAGTACGGATATAGTATAAATATAAAAATATTTTACCCATATCTATATCTTTATCTATTAGATAATATCTGTACTCGTACCAATTACTTGTTACCTATATCTCTATATATATATACACACACATACATATAACTATAATAAATTGATTTATAACTAAAATAAAATTATAAATATATTTTGCTAGATATTGTAGTTTTTATGTAGTTAGAATGTATGTGTTGTTCCTATATTTGTTTCGAGTAATTTTCTAATTTATTTTTAATGTGTATTTTGTTTTATTACAGAGTCAACTATAACAAATGATTGATTGGCTAACAAATGAAGTATGAGAGTTCAAGAATAATGTTTTTTTGTTTAATATTTTGGTATATTTTGGTCTAACGTATTTTGGTATATTATTATCACAAATATAACATTTAAGATATATTTTGGTATAATATTTTCTTTATAGCAACAAACTAGAATTAAGAGCTATAATTTGGATATTGCAATGAGAATGTTAGAAACGTTGCTCATCTTCATCCTTATATAGTATTTTAGACTATAATTTTTGTATAAATTCCTCATCAAGTGATAATTTATCATATTACTATTTGATTAACTACATTCAGTAGTAAATTATAGTTTTGATATTATGTCGTGTAAATATAGTATTTTATATTGTATCGTGTATTTTTTAATATATTATTTTAAATTAATGATATATTATTTTTTAAGTTAATTAACTAAATTTAAACCATAGGTAAATAGTTACCCTATGGGTAAACAGATACCCTGTAAGTAGAGTACGAGTTGTAATTTTTATTATCAATACGAATACGAGTAGAGTTTATGCATGTGATATGAACTATGAGTACAGATAATAATATTATTATACCCTACTCATATCAGATCCATTGTCATCCCTAATTCAAAGAAAATGATCCGCTTTATTCATTCATCTCACCACCTTACTGATACTCACATGTACTAAACAACTTGCCCTTTTAAGCACATTGCGAATTATATTGCTATTGAAATATACAATTCCAAATTATAAATATTTTTATCGAAATTGAACTTATGAATATTTAGTGTTGAAATTGATTCCTTATAAGTATATTTTGTTTGAAAAAAAAATTACACTCTATCAATTTGAATGTATTTCTTAACTAATTTGAGGACAAAACCTTTGTTTTGAGGAGACTGTTGAAGACAAAACCTTCTCTAACAAGTCTCAACTGTTGACGAAGAGTTTGCTACAGTCATCATGGTTAGTAAAAAATTCACCATAAATTTTTTTAATTAATGAAGACTGAACAATTGATTTCTAAAACTACGATACGTGTTGATTTACAGACTGCAAAGGCAAACGGAGTCCCACTAATCGTGTTCCGGGCAGCGTCCAGCTCACTAGACAGACCTTACGACTCGGACTTCAGTTATGTGGCTTCTTACAGCGGAGTGCTTGTTGCAGCTCAGTATATCGCATTGTTTCCAGTGTCATTAGTAAACTCCTACTAAAATTGTGTCGTCTGCCGCTATTTTGGATATTTACTATATGTTAGTGTACTCTGTATGTGAAATGTGAGTGAGACTTGTCCCACGTTAAAAAAATGAAGAATCTAATATTTATTTATATATTGGAGGACTCTTCACAAATTGAAATGGGTATTAAAAGAATAATGAGTTGAGCTTAAATAATATATTTAAAATCAAAGATAGACACTTAGGCATCAATAAAAATTTTCAAAATTAAACTTTTACAGTTAATTTCTTCGGTCCCTGTTTTTCGAAATAATTTTTGGATATGCCTTAAAGATGTGTCTTTTTAACACAACCATTCATTCCAACTATTTTCCAATGTGGTTTTTCGTCCTCTATAAGTAAAGATGTTCTCAACAGAAGATTAATTGCTTGCAAGCAATTGATCTAGGATTTTGTTGTATCTTGAAAGTATTTTTTGCAGATTTCCATTTGCAATCTATAGTGGGGGAAAATAAATACTTAAAATAAAATGTTCTTTCAGGCCTCAAAACCCAGATTCTTCATACAATTTTCTAACACTATATGTAATAAAATAAAACAAATGTTACTCAAAATAGATCTTGTGTGTAATGGACATCAATATATATATATATATATATAAGTTAGAGAGTTTTTTCAATCTTTCTACAAGTGATTTTGTAGTTAATTGACACTTGGTTTTTTATTTACACTACAAGAAAATATCAGGTTTGTGACAAACTTTTTACGACTAAAATTTTTTTGTGACAAATTTGTCACAAAATGCCGAAGAAACAGTCAACCTCTAATGGTTGACTAAGTTGTGACGAAATCGGTCGCAAAACTTTTGTGACGAATGAAATCTTGTCACAATTATTGGCGGGAAGCTCCTCACCAACTCTTTGTGACAGAAATTGCGACGAAAATCCGTCGACAGAAAAGAGTGGTGGACCAACTTGAAGAATTTACAACCAAATAATTTTTCATCACAAAATGAGTGACCAACTGGACGCAATTTTAGTGACCAATTTGTCACAATCCAGTTTAGTGACCGATTTGTCACAAAACATATACTCGTTATATCTTGACCAAATGCAAATTTAGTGACCAATTAGTCGCAAAATCTAGTGACCAATCTGTCGCAAGATAATGTAGTGTCCAATTGGTCGCAATATTTAGTGACCATTGGGTCACAATTTTTACGACCGATTGGTTACAACATCTATTTTGCAACCAATTGGTTGCAACAAAAAATTTTTGCCGTCAATTCAATTTTATTGGTGAATTTTAGGTGGTACTTGTGAAACTACATGTTGCGACCAATTCGTCACAATATTATTCAGTAACCAATTGGTTGCAAAACTTATTTAGTGACCAATGGACTGTAACTTTTGTGACCAATTGGTCACAACAACCTTTTTTTTGTGAATTTTAGGTGGCATTTGTGAAAATTTCCTCACAGTTTGTGGTCAATTGGTCACCATGTGTTGTGACCAATTGGTCACAATATTATTCAATAACCAAATGGTCGCAAGAATTTTTTTTGCGGCAATTCAAAATTTTTGGGAAATTTCAGGCAGTAGGACAAGATTTTCGTAAGAGTATGCGACCAATTGGTCACTAAATTTGCGACCAATTGGCCACAATGTTGTTGGGCTTTATATAATTTGCAACCATTTGGTCACAAATCTGTTGGGCTTTAAACACAGTCCAACACTCCCTTCCTTTGCCCTTTCTTTCCCTTTACCTTGTTCAAACACGCCGACCCACTTCCTCTCTATCCCTCTTTGCAAACCTTAGACCTCTTTCAACTCCTCCCCTCTCTTCACACCACCTCTCCATCTCTCTTTTCCTCTTTGCAAACCCAATGTCGGTCGTTTCACTCTGCCTCTCTCTTCAACCCCTGTTCTCTCTCACCATCCCGTCTTTCTTCAGTCTCGCTTTTCCTCGCACCCACTCTCTCTCACCGTCCCATCTCTCTTCAATGTTGACTTATTGAATTTTACTCGTACTTGCTTTCCCTCTATCGGAACCATGAAAACCCATCTTAGAAATGATGATTTGGTCTTTCTGGGGATTGAAACCAGCTATGATGACACTACAGTTGTTGTTGTATGTTTCTCTCATTTGTTTTTTTTTTTCTGAAGTGGGTTTTTATGAATTTTAAGTTTGTTTTTAATTTTTCCTTGAATTATTTTTTTCAGGTGAGAAGGAATGGCGAGATACTCAGCCAGGTTATGTCTCCTCAGATATGTTCGTTATGTTTACTAATTCAGTTTCTGTTGTTTGTAAATAGTTGATAGTTGTAAAATGTAAATTTCTAAAATGAATGAAAGGTAGAGTTTTTAATTTTTATTTGAGTTTGTGGTTTTTGAAGTTTATGTATCCACTACAAATGAAAAATCAGAATCAATACAGAGCTTTGAATGGTTCGCTCACAGTGTCTTATCTAGTCTAACAAGTGACTGTTAGTTTTTTAACATATTTCTTGATTAAAAAGAATATGCTTTGTGTTTGTGTTATTTTTCTCTTTAACCTGTGCATGTATATTGCTTATTTTAAATGTTTGTCACTTCAAGGCATATCTGCTTGCAAAGTATGGAGGTGTTGCTCCAAAAATGGTTGAAGAAGCTCACTCACTAGTAATTGATCAGGTATCATGTTAATTTAGCAACTGTTTGCAGTTTGGAACTTTTTTTTCCCATTTTAGTTTTTTGCTTTAGTTTAGTGATGTTTGTTGCATTTTACTTTGTTCTTCTTCCTTGGCAATGTGTAACATGTTTTAAAACTTCAAAAATATTATTTGTTTGGCAGGCTGATGTGTGCTTAAGTACTACGGGCTGTGATGCAAATCAAGCTCCAGCAGCAATTTTGCATGTTGTCATCATTGATTTAGACGAGGAAGACAATGCGATATTAGGTCGATTTGTCCCTTAAAAGAAGACAACAGAAGTCATAGGCCATCTTATCCCTTCCAAGAGATTGTCTTGGGAAAGTTTGCTGAACAACCAGTAAGATTTGTTGCTCTTCTCATGTGTTGTTATACTCTATGGTATCTTCAGAAGAACCACAGTGCATAAAAAAATTATTTTTGTTTATTATTGTAATACCCCGAATAATTTTTATAATTATTTTTGAATAATTATATTTGGAGTAATTATTTTGAATAATTATTGGTGGATAATTATTTTTAGAATAATTATTTTTGAATAATTATTATAAATAAATTTGGGTAAAATTTTGAATTTTTATTTTTGGTGATTTGAAAGTGATTTATTAATTGAAAAATTGTTGGAAATTGAAAAAGAAAATCTGGAAAAAAAAAGAGGGGTGATTTTCGGTTGGGTTATTTACTGGTTTGGTTTACTGGTTTGGTCCACTGGTTTAACCGGTTGGGTTGATTCATACTAAATTGGCTTGGTTTATTTTTGTGAAATGGTTTGGGTTTTGAAGATGG
>CAODLS011179196.1:0-10134 GCA_948243855.1 Flueggea neowawraea
GTCAAACTAGTCAACACGGTTGCTTCAACATGGTCACTCATAAATGTAGTTTTTGCCTGAAATGTACAGAAACAACTACAAATCTTTATGTTTCACCAATATTCCACTTAAAACATCAAAGAAATATAAAGACATAAAAATACATGAATAATAACAATTTATTATGCAAAACAAACATAAAATGCAATATAAAATATACCTAAAATGCAAATTATGAAATATCCCCACACTTAAAAAATGTTTGTCCTCAAATATTCAATAACTTAAAACAATTAAACCCCAATCACCCTTTTTACCCCTACATAGTGCTACACCTTAACCGATATGCGTTGGATATTCAAGAGAAAACACAAATATCGTCAGGATAGCCGACAAAGATTAAAAAGATGTCTCCACACTAATAATGCCCCCAAAAGAGATATCAAAATTCACTACCTCACAAGTTTGACTCTATCTCTCAAAGTATTTTGGTGTAAGTGCTTACGCTCAAATCGATGCATTGTAAATTTTTCCAAAATTTGGTATAAAGTCAAATTGTAACCACTAAGAAACTCAACCAAACACCACTCAAAAAGGACTTTACATAGGCTTGTAACGTGGCTAAAAACATGGATTTAATAAGTTGAGAGAGGATACAACAAGACCGTGTGATACTTGCCACTAACATAAACATACCAAGCTAATGCAAAATAAAAATAAATACATATCTTCCTTAATAATACAAGGCTGCCCAAAACAAATAACCATGAATTGCATTGCTTTACTCCATCATTTTCCTCTTTTTTTTCCTTTTTCTTTTTCTTCATTTTCATTTTTCTTTTGTTTTCTTTTTCTTTTTTCTGTTTCTCTTTCTTTTTTTCTTAAGGTTAAGCAATGCCACTTTTTTCACTAAATACATCAAAACTGGCTAGCCATGTCTCAATTACAAAATGACCATAGAATCATAGATACGACATGTCTAAGTACAAAAAATATCATGACATTAGCATACAAAATAATTTTGGCAATGTATCACATCTAAAAATCTCTCAACTTAGGGTTCAAATGTTGAAGTTTTTGAAAAAAAAGGAATGGTTAAAAATGGGTTTAAAACAAAGAAAAAAGTCTAAGTTTCAAATTGGGTAAACCATGGAGAAATGTAAAAGGTGGATATTGGAGAAAAAAGATAACACAAATGATTAGCAAACATTGCCTTTCATCGGTCTCAATTGAAAGGGGTGGTCTTCGAAATGCACTTTATAACAAATTCTAGCGGGGTTCTACTATGAATGATTAATTACGCATCAAGAAAATCAAGTGTTTATGTCTCAAATTCTCACAAAGGGTTGTGTGTGAATTCAAGTATGAGTTTCCTTTTGGCTCTATTACTCAGGGTTGTTTTATCCTGAAGCTAAGGTGCATATAAATCCAAGTTTTTGCACAAATGGGTATTTTAGGATTTTTGGACTCTAAGATGCTTAAAGTTTCAAATCATCAAATGTTTTAGGGACAATTTCATACATAGAAACAAAGCAAGAGATGCCTACATGCAATATGAAAAATGCAACAAAACTAAAACGTGATTATGACATGTGTATGCAGAAATGCAATATAGTACTGAAAACTGATGCAGAAAAGACAAAATATGGCATGCATATGTGCAAATACGTAACAAACAACAAGAATAAGTCACAAAAAAATTTGAACCATTCAAGAAAATCACAAAAAAACAACAATCACAAACAAAAACAACAAATTGAAACAAATAAACACAAATCCTCATCCCCACACTTAAAATTCACATTGTCCTCAATGTTCAATAAAACAATATAAATAATAAAAGTGAGAAGGAGTAAAAGAAAGCTTCTTCGATGTATTGGTCGTGGTGTCTAATCATCGGGGGAAGATGACGATGAATCTGTCGGCGTTGGTGGGTGAGATTGATTGTGGAGCCTAGAAGAGCAGCAGATTAGAGCGGCGTCAGCGGCGTGAGAAGGACGATGTGGTGGTTCATATCGGGTTTGAAGAGGAAGAATGAAGAAGAAAGCAAAATATGATGAACGTGGCCCCAAAATTTGGATCTGTAGGTATAAAATTTGTGTTGAAAGACTAAATTACCCATGTTTCCAGATTTTCCCCTTACTTTGTGCAAAAGTAGCAGTGCTTTGAGTGGGCATGACTGTCTTTTTGTAAACTGGTGCCACTGCTGGTTAATGAGTCACCTGTGTTGTGCGCATTGTTTATTCCAAAACAGAGGTGTTTTGACTTTTCGATTTTTTTTACGCCAAAACGTCGTCGTTTTGGTGCACTTTTGGCTGGGACATGAGACGTGTGTGTCACCTGTAGACACACATTTCCACTTCTAAAACTTTCCCACACTTAATTTCTTGCACCAATTCATCATTCACTTCACTTATTTGCACTTCAAAACAAGTCCATCCTCGAAACAAAGTGTAATCACATTCTCTAAAATTGTAGAACAATAATATGAAGGTAAACGTACTCCAAATAAGCACAAATTGATGGATCAAGTAAACACTAAAAAGTAAACATGCAAATAATTAAACAAACCGAATAAACAGAAAATAATATTAACTAAATTTGGGTTGCCTCCCAATAATTGCTTCTTATATGTCATCTTAGCTGGTCTTAGTTGGATCTTTATCATTTCTCATTATTCATCACATAAATTTTTGCACATTGAGCTTTCTCCTTTGGTGTCAATTCCTTTTGAATCATGGCAAAATCGGTCTTTGGAACATACACCCATCGCTCCCTTTTTGGTTTCTTTTTCTTGGTGTGAAATATTTTCCAGAACCTAACAGACTTGGGCTCATGCTTGGCTGTATCAACTAAAGAAATATTTATCTTTAGAGCCCCTTTTGTTGACTTCTTGCTTATAGCATGGCCATGCTGTAATACAGTCGCCTTATCAGGTACTTTCAGTTACTTATTATTTTTTACCCTGATTTCATTAACATCCTGCAAATGATCACTATACAATTCCAAAACTTTTTCTGTCAATGGGTAGCATAATTAATAGTAAAAACTGAGGAAAAATCGTTAGGATGTTCCATTGCTTTGTTGATATTGAATTTGATCCTAGCACCATCGAACTCCATGGTTATGGTCCCTTTATGCACATTTATCATGGTGCGTGTTGTTTTAAGGAAAAGTCTCCCAAACAACAAAATTCTTGAATTGGGAGTACCATCAAATTCCATATCTAGCACATAAAAACCTGCAAGAATAATTAAATCATTGACTTGCACCAAAATATCCTCTAAAACACCTTTAGGAAAGACATTAGAATGGTCAACAAGTGTAAGAACAACACCATTTTGCTTCAAAGGCCCAAGATTTAATGTGGAATAAATATATAAAGGAATTAAATTAATAGAAGCACCTAAATCATACATAGCCTTTTCAATTCCAACATTGCATATCTTATAAGAAATAGTAAACATATATGGGTCCTTTTCTTTGATAGGCATCTTTTTCTGAAGCACTACAAAGACTGTCTCTCCCATGTGAGCTCGTTCATTGCCTTCTCACTTGTTTATACATGTTCACAACTCCTTCAAAAACTTGCAATATCTAGGAACCTGCTTAATTGATGTAAGCAGAGGTATGCTATTATCAACCTTCTTCAATGTTTTCAACACTTATTGATCATCTATGACTTCCTTTTTCTTTCCCAATCCATGTGGAAAAGGCGGCTTCTCTAGATTCACAACCACTGGCACGTCTTTACAACTCTTTGGAGCTTTTGCTTTTGTTTCAATCACTTTGGCATGGTCATGCAAAAGTGATGACATTTTTTCTGCACTTAGAATTTCCTTTCTACTTCGAAGGTTGATGGCACTAACATTATGCCTCGGATTTTCTCCGGTTGGGAGGGCAATTTTTTCTGATTTTCAATCTTGATCACAAATTGTGAAATCTAGCGTTGGTATCCTGTGAAATTTTCTGAGTTGTTGCAATAAGTGTTTTCATCATCTTTTTCAAGGACTGTAACTCATCTTCATTATTACTTTTAGAAGGCCCTTATTGATATAATTGTTATTGAATTTTTTGTTGCCCATTACCATATCTCAATATAGGATGATCCCTCTATCCAAGGTTGTAAGTATTGAAATAGGGATCATACTTTCTTTGTGGCTAAGCACCATAATTATTCACAACATTGACTTGAGCCGAGAGATCCTCATCATACAAAGATGGGTATGAATCTGAAACATGGCCTTGAACACCACAAATACTACAAACTTGGGCTTGTTGTACACGAGTGCCTAGATCTCACATAGTGAGTGACTTTTCCAACAATGTTACAATCTGTTCCAGTCTATTTTCAGGTCGAGAGGAGCTTACTTCATGAACTCCTCTTTTTGCAGCTTCTGTTCTAGAAGCAAATTGTTGAGAATTCGAGGCCATGGTTGAAATCAACTCCCTTTCCTCTCATGGTGTTTTGTTAAGTAATGCACCACTTGTAGCTGTATCAATCATCCTCCTCTCAATATTCAATAAGCCTTCACAGAAATACTAAATAAGTTGTTGTTCAGTAATCCCATGCTGAGGAAAACTATCAAAAAACCATTTGAACCTTTCCCAATATTTCGTATAATGTCTTAGTATCCTTTTGTTTAATGGTGCATATATCTCTCCTTAGACTGGCAGGTTGGGAAGTAAGGAAAAATTTATCCAGAAATAGTCTCACCATCTCAGGTCATGTGTTTACTGTGCTAGGAGGTAAATAATATATCCATTATTTAGCTCTATCTTCATAAGAAAATGGAAAGGCACACAATTTCAGTTAACCTTTAGTCACCCCTAGTCGTTTATAACCAGAACAAGCAACATGGAATTCTTTCAAGTGTCAATTACGATCTTCTTTTTCAAACCCATGGAACTTAAGAAGCGGTTGAATCAGTCCAGATTTTAACTCAAAGCTAATGGTCAAAGGTGGGAATTGGATACACAACTACTATTGGTTCAGTGGATGGGTGATCATCTCTCGCAGAGTCTGTTGTTCTTTTGCAGCTGCAGCCATTTTGGTTTCAGTCTTAGAATTAGTAGTAGAAATGTTTTCAGTTGGTTTAGGTACTGAAGTTACAAAACTAAAAGCTTGTACTCTGCGAAGTTTAGCTTCTTTCCTCAACTGTTTGACAGTCTTTTCTATCTCAAAATCAAATAGAAGATTATTTGTAACCAAAGAAGAATGTGTTGAAATTCGTGACTAATTTTATGACATTCATAAGCATACATGGCAGCAAAAATACCAAAATTTAAAACCTTTTAAACATAAAATTCCCCCAATGATCCATGCACATCAACATATATGATTAGGGTTAGCATATTTTACCTTAAAATCCAAAGCTCGATGATATGACTGAATGGAGTGTTGATGTTGCTTTTAGTATTCAAAGTCGAATCACCCACTTTCTCACGTTGGCTTTGACGAAAGTGTGTAAAGGTATCCACACGAACGAGCTTGCTTCAATCTCTATTCTAGCCTCAAAAAATTCTGGCCTCACAAAATTCAGTTTCTCTTTTTTGCAATGGCACTCACAAGATTCAACAATGGCCTTCAAAAGAGCATTAAAAATTCGGCCTTCAATATGCACACACATATATATAGATGTGTGAAACCCTAGTTTAAGTTTGCTAGGTTTCTTCTTACTTGTTCTACAAGAATAAGAACTCCTTATCACATAAGAACAAGGGCTCCTAAAAACTAGGAGTGTGTGCCAAATTTTGCCTAGGGTTTATTAATGTTATTGGGTTTTTAATTACATTATATGTTATCATTAGATAAATCACTCTCCTATTAATCTACCTGGGCCGAAATTATGTCATACATAATAACATACTCAAACATGCTTAATCTTAATAATTAGTGATTTATATTAAAAGCCTATTACATTAGTGGATTAAGTCTTATATCATATTTAAGACTTAAATCATCAAATCCAAATTATTACTGATTAATAAAATTAATCATTTTGATAATTTAATTACCAAAAGAGAGAATATATGTGTGTGACCAAGTAGGCCCACTAGAAATTGGCAATTGACCTTGTCCCAAAACTTAGGCCCAATGTCGATAAGTGGTTTCTAGTAATACATTATGGAAACCCAAAATAGAGTGATTTTCTGTGATCCGAGTTTTACCTTTCACAGTTTGATATTTAGTCCTTTTGTCTCACGATGTCTAGATTCAAGTACTTCCTCATTTAAATGGGAAGCACTAGGCTATTCTTTTGTTGGAGCTTCACTTGGTTGAGGTGGTGGAATCTCAATTTGTTGAGGATGAATGGAGCGTGAAGGCATGGAAGGTCGAGAAAGGTCAAGAATTTCAACTTCTTCTGAATCTTCTCCTATCCTTAAACTGACAATGTTTTTGAAGATTAGTTGTTGAAACTCCTCAATCCTTTCCATTCTTGCTTCAATGTCAGATTTGAATGCTAGAAAGTCACTTTTTATGATGTTCAAGGACTCTTCTGTGCCTCCTTTTCTCACACCCGAAACATCTTCTCCAACTTGTTTGGCTAGAACCACTTTTGGTTATGTTCCAATTCTTGTGAACACCATTTCTTATTTCCTAGGTCTATGCTTCTCATCCTTTTTTTCCACAAACACATCATCACTTCGAATGTAGGGACGGTATATATAGCCTTTACCCACAATGTTGAATAACTTCATTTGCCTTAGATTTTCTTTTCAGACTTTGTAAGATTCCACAACATATTTTGTATTATGCCCAACAAAGCTCACCTTAAAATGCTTAAAAATTCATGTGAGATGACACGGATAGGGAATGCTTTCATTTCTTTGCTTATCTTTGTGTCCAAATGTGGGTTTAGTGAAACTTCTCACTTTGTCCATCATCACGTCCAAAACTATGTGCAAGAAATGAACTTCCCTTCCAGTCATTGGCAAATAGATGCATGTTTCGTCTTGAAAAAAGATTTGATTTTTTGAATGGGATCGTGGATTGATGATCTTGGTGAGAGGGAGGTGTACCATTCACCAATGAACACCTAAATCATTCTGATCCAACACATCTGCTTTGACTTCAATCATTCCACACCGTTCTAATAACCGTTTCATGATTTCATCTTTGTTTACTGCCACCAAATTGCCATCCTCATCAGTGAATTCATTTTCCTTTTCTTTCCCTTTCTTAGGAACGCACCCATGCACTGGTAGCTTAAACAACTTATGAAGAAGAAAATCAGTAACATGAACTTCAACCCCATTCACACGGTTTTTGATTCCAACCTCAAAATCAATGCCAAACTCATTATACTCCTCATATATACTAGCATTTGAATAAAATTCTCTAAACAACTCAAGATAGTAGTCTCTCCCATTAGAACAAAAATCTTTCAACCTATATTTTGTAAAGTCTTTAACCAAATCCAACTTTCCTTCCTTCAAACTTCTAAAATCAAACACTCTAAAGTCAGAAAATTCAATCATTCGAAGAATTCCATACCTCTTGGACGCTGCTAGATCAATAAACCTCTCGACATCAAACTCTTCATCTGGTAAACTTCTTCAGGATTTCTTTGAGGGAGTTGAAGTTTGTTTCCCTATCTCTGTTTTAAAGCTCTTCCAAAATGTTTCCTCTTCGTGGCTTGTGATGGTTCGGCTTTTCCAAACACATCATGCACCTTTTTTAATTGGGTCTTGCCTTTCTTTCCCATCTGAGACGCATGATTGTTGCACCAACGGAGCGAAGCGCTAGAGAGATTTGGGTTTAGGGTTACGAAGAGAGAGAAAGAGATTATGGGTGTAGGGTTTGGAGATAAATTTTTGAGAATTTTTGAGATTTAGGTTTTCTGAGAGATGAAAGTGACAGAGATGGAGTAAAATCGATGTTGGGTGAGAGATAAAACTTCTAAAGTTTCTAATTTTTGTATCGGATAAGTGAGAGAATAGTAAGGTGGTTGAAGTTGAAAAGAACGAAAATTTAGGCGGGATTTGAAATTTTAGAGCTGAGTATTCATCTATGTGTGTAGTCAATGTATAACGCACGCTAATGACATTAGTCGATGAAGACTTACATGTGTTATTCGTCAGCTCCGGAAGTTGTTGGTGGTCTGTGTGGGTGGAAAATTGGGCAGTAGCTAAGGGAATCCATCTATGCCTGTTGAAGTTTCAATAATGCACTCTAATGAAATTAGAGCCTACTACGTTCGTTATTGATCAAGTACGCACCTTAATGCAAAAAATGCTTCATTGACAGCGCACCTTAATGCTTATACTGAGAAAATTCTTCAACAGCATGCACTAATGACTCATTAATGCACCTTAATGGATTATAACTAATATTTGGAGAGTTTTGAGATAACCATTAATGCCGCTATACCTCCAACAATGCACTGTAATAAACTATACCTAATGCTCAAGGAATTTCACCATCCCATTAATGTCTGCTAATCAATTTACAACGCGCCTTGTAGACTTTCATACCATTTTGGAACTTTTACCATCCATCGTTTACGTGCGCAAGGAACAAATAACGCCCCTTGTTGAGTCTCACTAAAATTCAAGTAGCTATCTCTTCTTCAATTTTGCGTGCTATATACCCTCTGGGCACGTAGTTCTTTTTACTGAAATAGTTTCAGAGGGCGTCAATTCAATCCATAATGCGCCTTAATGCCTGAAAATATCAACCTGAACCTTATATTTATTAACGTGCATAGCTAACCCATTAACACCTACTATTGCCTCTGAACCAACACTTAACTCAATTTCCATCCTCTTCTTGATCTCTATTTTCTCATTGATCACTTTGATATATTTATGAATGCATGAATGAATGAATATGAAGACAAAATGCACACAACAATCATACAATCAAAACTCATTTAAATCACACATACCAATTCGTCTTCTAATTGAGATAAAGGATTTTTCATCAAGAGGTTTCATAAAGATATCAGCAAGTTGATCACAAGTAGAGACAAATTCTAACTCAATATCACCCTTAAAAACATGATCCCGAATAAAATGATGTTTTATATTAATGTGTTTTGTTCTTGAGTGTTGAATTGGATTTTTCAAAATGTTAATAGCACTAGTGTTATCACACTTGATTGGAACATTTGAAAACACTATCTCAAAGTCCAAAAGTTGTTGCTTGATCCATAAAATTTGAGCTACACAACTACCAGTTGCTACATATTCAGATTCAATAGTGGCTAGTGCAACACAATTTTGTTTCTTGGAGAACCAAGACACTAGTAAATTTCCTAAGAATTGATAAGTACCCGAAGTACTTTTCCTATCTAATTGGCTTCCAGCATGATCAACATCACTATAGCCAACTAAATCAAATCAATCATTTTTAGGATACCATATACCAACATTCTTAGTATTTTTACAGCACTCAAATGAGATTCTTTAGGACAAGATTGACAACATGCACAAAGGGTCTACTAGCAGTAAGATAAAGGAGAGATCCAATCATCCCTCGATAGAGCTTTTCATGTAGTCCTTTTCCTTGCTCATCTTTTGTGAGTTTAATTGTTGTGCTCATAGGGTTTGCAACAGATTTAGCATTTTTCATTGCATACTTTTTTAGCATATCTCCAATATATTTGTTTTGATTGATGAAAATGCCATTCTTTGGTAGCTTGATTTGCAATCCAAGAAAGTGATTTAGCTCTCTTATCATGCTCATTTCAAACTCCTTTTGCATTAACTTGGAAAACTCATCACACAAAGATTTGTTAGTAGTATCAAATATTATATAATCAACATAAATTTGTACCAAAAGTAAATCACCATTTTTATGCAAAGTAAACATTGTATTATCAACTTTACCTCTACTAAATCCATTCTCCAACAAGAATAGGGTCAACCTTTCATACCAAGTTCTATAAGCTTGTGTTAATCCATACAAAGCCTTTTTCAGTTTAAACACATGATTTGGATAGTGAGGCTCAACAAATCCTAGAGGTTGTTCTACATAAACCTTTTCCTTGATGTATCTATTTAGAAAAGAACTCTTCACATCCATTTGAAACAATTTGATGTCCTTGTAGCAAGCATATGCACAAATAATCCTTATTGCCTCCAATCTTGCTACCGGTGCAAAAGATTCTTCAAAATCTATGCCTTCTTCTTGAAGATATCCTTGAGCCA
>CAODLS011179692.1:0-16090 GCA_948243855.1 Flueggea neowawraea
TAACTGGCGATAATGAATATATCCAAGAAAACCACAAGCACTAGTAGTCCAAAACAGGACGTCAGGAATTCCCAATTCCTGAGCAGCATCAAGAGTGAACGACATGACTCCATCCGAAACGATACAAGTAACAGGAGGACAGTTGGAGGAAGAAGTGTCATTGAGCCTGGAAATAAGTTCCTTAAAAGGGGCTAAGCAATTCTTGCTGGTGGAATCACACAAAGACGGTATGTCCTGTGTGGCATCAGTGTCAGTGGGAGGAAGTCCGTCAGGAATCGTCTTGAACTGAAAAGAAGGCAGGCCATCCAGGGAGTTAGGGCCTCTGGACTTGAGAAGACGCCTGTGGTTGTATTCTGTG
Organism: Flueggea neowawraea; assembly: GCA_948243855.1. NCBI lineage: Eukaryota > Viridiplantae > Streptophyta > Magnoliopsida > Malpighiales > Phyllanthaceae > Flueggea > Flueggea neowawraea. Next base: position 359 of record CAODLS011179692.1, read on the forward strand.
TTGACAAAAGTGACGAAAAAGCCTTTGAAGTGGAGGAGTTTTGCGAGTTTGAGCATGGGATTGATGTGGCCTTGTGCAGGGGCGGGAATGCAAACTGCATGAGGCTGTTCTGTTGGAGCTAAAGAAGCCATTTTGTGTTTCTTTCTGTGGTTCCCAAATTCAGAGAATTGAATAGTTTGCAAGCAAGTTGGATGATTAATGATATATGGGAGATAGTCTCATTGGGTTTTATGGGAGAGATTAGAGGACAAGATTTTTTCAAATCCTGATATATTGTAATATTTAATTCTATTAATTCTTAACAAAATTACCATACAACCCTTATTAAGTTCAAACATTGATGAAAATTAATTACCATCTCTTTGTTTCCCCTACTAAACAAGACCTTAATTACCAATACTTTGACCCAATTAAATTAGCTCGTAACCCACATATTATGGGAAGTATCGATATTGTTATGGAGTAAAATTTAAATTCAAATCAATCGAATTATTAGTTAACAAAAATCTGATTGATTGCATGCAATAAAAAAATGGCACCATCTGATTGATTCCATGGGATGAAAAAAATGACGCTTCAAAAAAAAGTTTCATTAGCTCAATTTGGCGCTTATAATGGTTTCAATTTTTTGGCACTTACAATGGTGGTTACTTTCATTAGCTCAATTTGTTGGAGTACATTCATCTTCTCAAATAAAGAAATTTAATTGGTTAACTTTAAAAAAATGAAATTGGAATAAGACCATTATTTACGGCGTTTTATCTAATGACCATTGAAATAAAAAATGAAATTAAGTGGTTAGTTTTGTTTACCAAAGTGACTTTGAAGAATTGAAATTTATTTAGGAAAACAGAATATGCTCCATGTTTTTAATTCATCAACTATTTAGTTAATGCTACAACAAGGGTATAAATGAAAAAAATAAAACATTAATTATATTTAATTAATAAAACTAAACTTTCTTAATTTTTGTACTTTTCGATTAATACTTATCAAATTGGAACGAAGATAATATGAAAAAGGAAGAAAGAAGAGCAAAAATGTCAAATATATCCCGCAGGTTCGTTGATGCAGTTTGACTACATCCAGCTAATAACAAAGCCTGCCAACGATCAGGGAGGTTCATTTGCTGTTTGTTTCTTTCAAGACAAGTTTTTTGAACAGCAATAGTACTTTTTTTATCAGTACAGCAATAGTACTTTTGAACATGAATTATTGGTAAAATTAAGAGACGTCGATAACCCAAATACTGAGATTAATTCCTTAATGTGCTAAGCTGATGCATAATTAGTCACTAATTGACAGCCATGTTACCATGTATATCTCAGTTGCCATTCTTGAATTATTGGCATGCAGACCCCAAACTTGGTCCAAACTTGCAATCATCCTTACATAATCTGTTTATTTTTGTCTTTACAAGAATCAAGCTTGTTATCCCTACAGGAGTCTCCATTACAACTTTTCCCTTATTAATCATTGTCATTAGAGTCATCTTTGATAAAAAAGAAATTCGTGTTTTGTGTTTGCCAAAACATTAATCATTCTAAATTAGATAAGTTAAATATTATAACTGTATTATATGGTTAAGGCAAGTCTGAATTGTATATTGTTTTTTCAAGTCTAATTTGTATATTATTTACTCCACGAGTTATTATTGTGATTAATTCATGTCGTTAGTGGCGTGACATGCAGACGAAAGCTTCCTGGCTAATGGGTTCCTGGACACTGTCATCGACTGGATACCTGGCCTGGAAGGAATGAGCTTGAACTATTTTCCAAGCTTTGTAAGAACAATCGATCCTGACGATGTCATGGTCAAGTTCGCCATTGGACAACTTCAAAATGCTGTAAACGCATCAGCATTTATTGTCAACACATTTGATGAGCTTGAGCAAAATGTTCTGAACCATCTTCCTAAAATTTGGCCTCCAATTTACACCGTCAGTTCAACTCAGATGTATCAGACTCAAATCAAAGACAATGACGCTCTCAATTCATTAGGGACCAATCTCTGGAAACAACAGCCTGGATGTCCTGAATGGCTCGACTCAAAGGAAGCAGATTCTGTTGTGTACGTGAATTTTGGCGGTGTCGCAGTGATGACACCGCAACAATTATTTGAATTTGCCTGGGGCCTCGCAAATACCGGACGAGACTTTTTGTGGGTAATCAGGCCTGGCCCTGTAAATGGCGAGTCAGCAATTCTGCCGCTAGAATTTTTGGAGACCAAAGAAGGGGTCTACTTTGTAGTTGGACCCCACAAGAGTAGGTTCTGAAGCATGATGAATTGCATTTTATACATAATTATTGTGACATTTTATATTTCTTTCGAATGATAAAATGTTATCATAAGTGCATTTTACGTTGTTTTTGCTTCTTTTGTCATTTAGGTAGATGTTGTTTGAAAATGTAGTGAAATAGTGCTATTTTAGTGCATTTTGGATAATAATTGTGTTACGCCATGACCATGCTATAGTTATTGCCCTAAATGGACTACCTTATTTGCATTGGACCCTGTGTCTATCATTATAGGCCTCGGTTTTAAAGTTTATTGAACGAATTTGAAAGTTCTTTATCATTATTTCTTGTTGAAATAATATATTTTTATTATTATTATTATTTTAGCAATCTTATTAGAATTAGGGTTGGAGAGAGAGGACATACATATATTATCTTAAAACTCATTATTTATAGCCTTTTCATTACTGTTAGGGGGCAACATGCACTACAATTTTTTTTTTCATATTTTGCATATTTCTTCTTAGTTTGAGTAGCTAAACAATTCCCTAGTCAAAGTATTCTCAAGGTTCGATCCTATTATATTGTGAGATTATTGTTTTTATGTATTATTATGTATTTCAAGTATTTATTTAGTTTTTGTGCTCTAGTTCTTTTATTATTATTTTTGTTGATTGATTAATAATGATCAGTTGATTAATTGATTCAAATAATATACTACTATTTAGAATTGACTGAGCGGTTATCGTTAATCATAATATAGGTAGTGAATAACTTCAATGCACGTGGTGGAACAACTTTTAATGTTATGAAATTGAATAATCTAGTTTAAATGAATTACGACGTTTCTGGTTTCATTGGTTAGCATAGAGATCTCTTTCGTACTTAATGTTGTCACACATTAAATCTTGTAAGGTGTCCCGAGAGTTGTCTAGTGGTTAGGAAAATAGTCTGCAAAACGTCTCAAGACTATTAAATAAGTAAGAATAGATTTATTATTTAAGTACGCCATCGGTGACTATAATTATATCTATTCGAATGCTTAATATTTATATTTTGTGTCTGTGATCAATTGAAATCATTGAATTGACATGCCTTCGGAGTTAATAATAGATGAGATAGAAAAAGTTTTTGTTTAATGACATCGTTTTGGCTAACTGGATTAACAAGTTCCACAAAAGGATATGTTCGAAATTATAAATATCATGAGTTCCCATCAACGCACACAATTTTAACGGTGGTGACAGTTTCACGGTTGGTCCTTTTAGTTCCTCCTGTTTCAAAATAACCGTTTAGGTCCAGCAAACTAACTCCTTTAATTTCTTTTAACGGACAACATAAAAAGATGAATTTACCCTTTTCAAAAGACACCCTTAAATTTTACAATTTTTGATGTTCCAGGTGACGAATGTCAGATGGATATATATGTGCTAGGCCTACTATCGTCATAAAAGTCATCTGGAATTTTTTTTTTCCCCTCTTTGACAGGACAAACATAGAAAATAGGTTGTTTTCTGAATTAATTAACAGCCTGTTAAAGACTTGGGCAATACTATGGGTACATATGTATTTCTTTTTATTTTATTAAAAAATGGATAGAATAAATATTTTTTTATAAAATTTTCAATAATATTATATAATTTCAATATTATAGGAATACTGCATAAAGTTAGAAAAATATATTCGTTATTGAAGAAAATTCAATAATCTTTTAAAAATCGTGTGACTCCATCTAATTATTAATTTAATTGTACAAATTTGTGCTCCATTTAAATTAATATGGTTTTTATTTGATGTAAACAAAAAGATGTAATCCACAAACTTGAACACTTGGCCCATTCTATGGGCAAAAGAATTGGAATATTCATCCAACACAGCTGTATCTAAAAGCCAACTTACTAAAGCAATAGTCACTACTACCAAAAGTAGACAACTTGAGTTCAAATAATGGATGCATGACCTAAATTAAATACGCTTATTTGTATCTATGTTCACATAATACAATTTGTCTTGTCATGAACAATAAGATTGGGCTGCTATTTGATAAAAGAGGAAGGCAAACAACAGCGTTTCCAATAAAAGGAGGAAGGCAGCATTTTTGGAAGAACGGCTGCTAAAGACGTGCTATGCTCTCTTTTTATTCCATCACAATTCTCTTTGTAATTTGTTTTTTTTTTCTTCTTGCCAAAAGGTAATTTTGTTGTCACCGTGATTCCTGAGTATGGTTACAAAAAATTTTGTCATCTATTGTACAGTGGCTATATATAGGCCTTTCTTCCTCACTGAGAAGATAAGCTGAATTTTACACCTTTCATTTTCTTCTCAAAAATCTGTTATGGTATCAGAGCAATGACCAGGCTATATACCTTTTTCTCTGTTTGGCTTGACTTTTTAGGTCTCTTTTAACTTACTCTAGCTTGCTTGGTGTCTCTTTTCACTATTTTGTTCTTCAGTCAGGACCTTCATATGCCGTTGTTGCTGGTAGTCAAAATCAAAATCCAGCTGCAAGACTTGAAGATCGTCCTGCAAATCAAAATCAAAATCCTTCTTTAAGACTTGAAGACCATCATACCTCACCTTATTATTTACATCCCAATGAGAATCCCTCTCTTGTGCTTGTTTCCTCTCTATTGACCGGTCCTAACTATCACTCATGGGCTAGGTCAATGAGAATGGCATTACTCTAAAAACAAAAGCTCAAATTTGTAGATGGAACCATTGTCATGCCTCCCAGAGATTCACCTACCTATCTTTATTGGGAAAGGTGCAACACTATAGAATTATCCTGGTTGGCACGTTCTTTGAGTGACTCTATTGCTTAAAACATTATTTGGTTTAATTCAACCATGGATGTATGGAAAGATTTGCATGATCGGTTTGCTCAAATGGATTCTTTTCAAATCTTTGATTTGCAAGAAGAAGTATATGGCTTTAGACAAGGAAATCTCAGTGTCTCTGATTACTATACCCACCTTAAAATGCTTTGGGATGGACTTTTCAATCTAAGACCCCTACCGAAATGCATATGCAATCCACAATGTTCTTGTAATACCTTAACCACCATAAAAACCTACCAAGACCAAGATGTTGTCATAAGATTTCTCAAAGGGCTCAATGAATCATATGCTACTGTGAAATCACATATCATGTTGTTGGATCCTTTACCTGACATCGGAAAAGTTTTTTCAATAATTGTTCAACATGAAAGGCAACTTACCTCTGGCAACTCTGCGCTCTCCAGTCTTTTGATTGAACCTCAAGCCTATCTTGCCAAGTCTAAAACCAACCGAATTTTTTCTCAAACAGAAAAACCTATATGTACCTATTGCGGTAATTCAGGCCATATTGAAGCGAAGTGCTACAGAAAACATGGATTTCCATTAAATTTCACACCCAACAGAACCACTCACCAACAAATCAGAGACAAACCAAAATACCAATCAGCAAATCAAATGGAGTCTTACCTCCAACCAGCTTGTAATAGTGATGAAATCACCATTGAACCAGCAGATGTCACTTTTGGGTATAGTCTCACTGTAGAACAGTACAATCAAGTTCTTAATCTGTTGATTAAAAAATTAGAATTACAGGAAACAACAATGTCTATGTTGCAGATCAATACCATTTCAAAACAGAATCAAGGTACACACTCTGAGTCTTCTCTTTGGTCCACTACCTGGGTTCTTGATTCGGGTGCCACTGATCACATAGTGATCTCCCTGCAACATTTTAGCAATTACATAATAGTAGATGGTCCAAAAGTGAGAATTCCAAATGGTCAAACAATTCCCGTTACTCATATTGGCTCCATTCATTTTGACTCTTATCTTAACCAATGTTCTCTACATTCCCATTTTTTTTTAACTTGATTTCAGTAAGTCAATTGACTAAGTCTTCAAATTGTCAACTAATCTTTTCAAATGACTTTTGTGACATTCAGGATCTCAACTTTTAAGACGATTGGTTTTACTAAACAATCCAATGGGCTATATTATCTCTCACCTACACAACAAGTCCACTGCACCTCTACTTCTCCTCAAACAAATCTTTGGCATCAAAGACTAGGTCATCTCTCTAATCAAATACTAGAGCTACTAGCTAGTATAGACTCTTCCATTGTATATCACAAAATAGACCAATGTAATGTTTGCCATTTTTCAAAGCAAAAGAGGTTATCTTTTCTGTAAGTTCTTCTATTGATGCTTCCTGTTGTGATCTCATTCATATTGACATATGGGGACCCTATCATACCCCTTCACTTTTATGCCATCGTTACTTTCTGACCATTATTGATGATCATAGGCGTATGAAATGGGTGCACCTTATGAGATTCAAATCCTAAACAAGACAACTTATTAAGAATTTTTTGGCTTATGTTGAAAGGCAATTTGGAAAAAAAGGTAAAAACAATAAAAAATGATGGTGGTTTGGAATTTGCCATGACTGATTTCTATCAACAAAATGGAATAATTCATGAAGTCACTTATGTTGAAAGACCTCAACAAAATGGCAGAGTGGAAAGAAAACACCAACACATACTTAGTGTAGCTAGAGCTCTAAAAATGCAAGTCAATTTACCTACAAAATTCTGGTCAGAATGTGTCTCACACGCTGTTTACCTAATCAATCGAGTGCCTACTCCACTTCTTTCCTTAAAATATCCTTATTCAATTATGTTTAATACTAATCCTAACCTTGCCTCTTTAAAGGTCTTTGGTTGTCTCTATTTTTCCTCAACAAAAGAAGCAAACAAAGGTAAGTTGGACCTAAGAGCTAGAAAAGTTGTCTTTTTTGGTTTTTCTATAGGAACAAAAGGGTACAAATTATTTGACGTGGAGATCAAAGAAACATTCCTTTTTACCACTACACAACAAGCATCAATAATTCCACCACCCATTCTGCCCACTTTATCCCAAACACCACCATATGACACTGAAGAACAACATCAAAACACCCCACAGCAACCTGATAATGTAGCAGGTTCATCCCCAACAAACTCTCCCCATAACCTTTGCCACACCACTCCACTAGAAAAACAAGACCTCCAGAATACCTAGCTGATTATGAATGTCCTCACCTTTCTCGTTCCTCACCACACACTTTATCCAAAGTCAATTTTCACCACAATATATCACCAGACCATTTCAAATATGTTAACAACATAACTACCCTAATCGAACCCAAAAGTTACAAAGAGGCAATAAAACATGACGGATGGAAAGAAGCAGTGGAAGCAGAATTGAAAGCGCTTGATGAAAATGAAACTTGGTAGCTGACCTTTCTACCTCCCAAAAAAAGTGCAATTGATTGCAAATGGGTTTATTGACTGAATTTCAATGCAGATGGTTCTCTTCAGCACAAAAAAGGAAGAGTGGTTGCCAAAGGTTTTACTGAGCAACCTGGACTGGATTATATTGATACCTTCTCACCCGTTGCTAAACTCACCATAATTCGCACCTTACTGACTCTTACAGCTTTACAGAACTGGTTTCTTCATTAGCTAGACATCAACAACGCATTCTTACATGAGGAATTATCTGAGGAAGTTTACATGAAACCACCCTCTAGTGTTATACTTCTGCATCCTGATATGGTTTGCCACATCAAGGAAAGTATATATGGCTTGAAACAAGCCAGTAGGCAATGGGATGAAAAACTTACTTCCGCCCTCATTGCACATAGATTCTCACATGTTGCTTTAGATCACTCACTATTCACCAAAAGGGATGGTAATGCTTTTATTTTTTGGCTCATCTATGTAGATGATGTGCTTCTTGTTGGGAATAGCCTTGATTTAATCTCTGGCATAAAAGAGTTCCTTCATTCCACATTTCGCATCAAGGACCTTAGCACAGCGAAATATATTTTGGGGCTCAAAATTGCACGATCTTCTGAAGGTATTAATCTTTCCCAAAGAAAATACACCCTTGACTTATTGAAGGACACTGGCTTTCTCCATTCAAAACCGGTGTCAACACCCATGACTCCAGATACCAAACTCACTGCCATTGGAGGACTATTGCTAGCAAATACACCATATCGGCAATTGGTTGAAAAGCTCTTGTATTTAACAACAACAACACCAGACATAAGCTTTGTTGTTTAGCAAGTATCTCAATTCTTGGATAAACCGACCACATCCCACATGAAAGCAGCTAGAAGAATGTTGCGATACCTGAAAGGAGCACCAGGACAAAGGTTATTATTTCCAGCAGATTCTTCAACCCAGTTACGGCTTTTTCTGACTCTAATTGGGCAACATGCCCATATACCAAAAAATTGATCACCGGCCTCTGTGTATTCCTCGAATCTTCTCTTATCTCTTGGAAATCAAAGAAACAAGCTACAATCTTTTGCAGCCCCTCTGAAGAGGAGTATCTCGTCATGGCAACAATAACATGTGAGATTCAGTGGCTCTAATACCTTCTACAAGACCTGGGCATTACGCATCCTCAAGTTGCATACCTGTATTATGATAATCAATTTTCAATTCACATACCCGAGAACCCCATTTATCATGAGAGAACCAAACACATAGAAATCGACTACCATTTGGTGCGTGAAAATTTGGAAAAGGGAGTAATACATCTGCTTCTTGTCAAATATTGCTCTCAAATAGTTGACATCTTCACCAAAGCACTTTCAAAGCCCTCTTTTTGCAGTTTTCTGTTCAAGCTTAGTGTACACGATGGAGGGTGATAAAAGAGGAAGGCAAACAACAACATTTCTAATAAAAAGAGAAAGGCAGCATTTTTGGAAGGACGACATCGTATTTGGTTGGGATACTAAAGACGTGCTATGCTCTCTTTTTATTCCATCACAATTCTCTTTGTAATTTTTTTTGTCTTCCTGCTAAAAGGCAATTATGTTGTCACCATGATTCCTGGGTATGGTTACAACAAATTTTGTCATCTATTGTATAGTGCTTATATCTAGGCCTTTCTTCCTCACTAATAAGATAAGCCGAAGTTTACACCTTTTGTTTTCTTCTCAAAAATCTATTAGTATTTTTACATAATGTTGAATCCCAATTCAACTAAAAAATTTTCGGCCGAAGGCCAGCAATAGATGTAAGCGTCCACTTTGTCATACAATTTTTGATGACATGGAGGAAAACTCAACCAACCAAGTTGCAGTATACATTCTATTGAACTTGTCAAAGGCTTTATCAAAACAGTAGCGGCAAGCCATAAGATCTCTGATGTTCATTACCTTACATGTTGATTTATATCATTTTACCTGCATCACTATCAAAGTATAAAAATTTATTTTCTTTAACATTATTTTCCTTTTTATTCCCACTTACGAAAACATTGTGATCAACAAAATGATTCAGTTAAAGTATCCAAATTTTGTCATCAAAAGCATCCAAATAAAATATAAAATAGTTTTGGAAGCATCTATAGTCTATCATCCAACAACATGGAGATTTGGACTTTTAACTCAAAGGTAACTAATAAATATTACCACGAAGCAAAAAGTTAGCTAACAATTTTGTTTTTGTTTTGTTTTTGGCTTGAAGCAGTAGAAACATGTAACATCCAAAGTGTAAACAACAGTTGTTTCGGTTCCAATAAATGATGGAATAGCACCTAAGAGGGGGTGAATTAGAGTTTTAAAGAATTTGAAAATTTTGTTGAAAAGCTTTTGCAAAATAAAACAAATAACAAAGTTCTTTTCAAACTAAAATCAAAGTCAAATGCGGAAGCAATAAAACAACTAATCCACAAACAAAATAAATGCAAGACAAAGTAAATGAGAGAGTAAGAGAGAGAGAAAATCAAAGCCCAATATTTATAGTGGTTCAGTCCTCTTGACCTACGTCCACTCCTCAAATTCCTCTAAAGAATTTCAATCCATTATCTTCCTCACCTCCGAGAGGAGGAAAACCGTTACAGCTTGTTTTTACGGGCTCAACAAGAAAACCGTTGCACGCTTGTTTTTACGGGCTTAATAAGCAAACCATATCCTTAGTTTTTATGGGCTCAATTAGAAAATTGAAACCACTTGTTTTCAGGACAAAACAACAAAATCAAACCTCTGGTTTTTGCTGGTTTAACTAGCAAACCGAACCACTAGTTTTTGCTGGTTTAATTAGCAAACTGTTACACACTAGTTTTCTAAGGGTAACTAGAAACCATCTTGTTTTCTAAGGCTCAACAAGGAAACCTAACTACCCTCAAGCAAATAACCTTACTTGATACAAAATGAACCTAAGATATATCAGATTTAAAGATCACACAACTCAAAATGTGATAGCACGTAAATAGCTCAAATGGGTTATAAAGGTAGAGAATAGAGATAGAACGATTATGAGTCTCAACAAAGGTATCTCTTACTTATCTTCTGTTCTAGGACATCTATTTATAGTCAATCTTCGAAATATAGTCGTTGGAGCCTCGAAATAGCCGTTGTGAAATAAGACAAATTATATCCAATAAATGGCTTCACTGTCTTCTACGTGCATAGTCACCATCTACTTGCATAGTACTTTGATCCATTTGAGTTCTGTGTGCATTGATCGCAGGTCTATGTGCATTGCAAAAACTCCAGTGCTCTCAGCTTTGAGTGGATCAACATCTATGAGCTTTGCTTTTCTTCTACGTGCGTTGATCTTAAGTTATGCATGTTCTGTGCTACATTCTACGTGCATTGCTTCAATTTTCATAATATGTAATTTTTATCCAGTGGCTTGCTACGTGCATTGTACTGTGGTATGCATGCGTAGTCGTTCAAGATTGTACCTTTGATTTGCACATGTGTCAGCAGTTGTTAGGAAATATTTGAATTTGAATTCCCAAATAGCATCTTAGCTTTGTCAGCTAGTCCATCTCATTTCGCCTACGTGCTTAGCATGAACAATTGTATGCATAAATCTGAGTTCTTTCCGGCACTATCTAAATCTTTGTTAGAGAATGTTCCAATTCAAATTTTGAGGAGCGTCTTGATTTTGTTAGGTAGTACAGGTCATCCTCGTCTACGTGCGTAGCACTCTCTTCTGCGTGCGTCGAATATCTCTTTAAAGATTCCATCTTTTCTCTTCTATATACCTTCAACTCTTCTCAACATGCTTCGGTCTTGCATATTTTCTCCTCATAAATCTAAGCTCTCGTCAACTTGCATTGTACAACTGCTAAGTGTGTAGATGTGCATGAATATTAATTCCAGTGAAATCTGGTTCTCATCTACGTGCCTTGTAGGATCTTTTGTGTGCGTAGAATCTAGCTATGCATGCATCAACATGCTTTGTGATCAAATATTATCAAGTTTGCAACTTTGTACTTCTTTCATAAATGTTTTGCATTCATCATCATCAAAACCGAACTCAACAATCTCCTCCTTTTCGATGATGACAAAATATTCATGAATTTGAACATCTAATCACCAATAACAAACAATTTGATCAAGGATTTCACTTCTTGTCACTTGGTTAGTCCAACAAATTAATATATGATATTCAAAATAATAAGGATTACAATTTATGAAGCACATAAACACATTCAATAACATTTGATACCAATTGATATCGACGCAATAGATACACAATGCAACTTCAAATTCAAGCCAAATTCTCTCCCTTTTTGTATCATCAAAAAGATCATGAAAAATTCAACACTTCTCCCCCTTTTTCAAAGAAAATATAAGACGATCATTTAGCATACTTAGCTCCCTTTAAGTAAAAGATATTTTCCAATGAAAGCATTTTAACAACAAAACTCCCCCTATAAGTATCAAAATATGCATAGAGAGTTAAAAAAAATCTCCCCCTTTGAATTTCAAAAATTCAATGTATGCATTTATCAACACAAATGACAATAACATATCTTCTCCTATGAAGATCAGAAAATTAGTATATTCAGTCAACTCAATAAATCAATGTAATGTATGTCAAAAATCATCAAATAATCAAAAAATGTATAAAAATCAAAATGATGCAACATTTTGAGTTCAAATAAAGGGTATCACATTTTCAATTTTCTCTTTGGCTTTGATTGATGTCAAGCATATTCCTCCAGCTTCATTATCATCACCGAAACTAGAATCATCATCAAAGATTCTTCTTTTTTTTCTCCTTTTCCTATGCTTCTTCAAATATGGACAGTCCAGTCTAGCATGACCCGGTTAATGACATTCATAGAAAATGAGCTTGCTTTTCCTCTTGCTGGCCTTCTTTGCTTCTCTTTACTTGTTGAGAAATTTGCATAATTTCTTTGTGAGGTGCTTCACATAATCAGAATCAACCTCATCATCATCATCATCCTCACTTAAGCTTTCAACATATTTTGAAGATGCCTTAAGAGCAATGCCTATGTCCTTCCTCTTCTTCTTCTTCTTGCCTTCATGTTCTTCCTCCAAATCCATTTTATATGTGAGTAAAGATCCAAGCAATTCCTCCAATGGAAGAGAAAAGAGATCTTTGGCTTCAAGGATAACATCTTTCTTGAAAGCCTATGATTTAGGCAAAAATCTTAGAATCTTCCTCACTATATCAGAATTTGTATATGATTTTCCAAGAGATTTGAGATCATTGATGATGTCATTGAATCGATCAAACATGTCTTGAATGGATTCATCCTCATCAATTTTGAACATCTCATATTTATGAACAAGAAGGGAGAATTTGTTCTCTTTGACTTGTGAGGTACTCTTATTAGTAACTTCCAAAATCCTCCAGATCACATGAGCATTTTGACATTATTGGAATTTGTTGAACTGAGATTTTCTTAATGCATAATAAAGTATGTGCATAGCCTTATTAGTGTAATGCAACATCATTTTGTCATGATCTATTCATTCTTCCTTTGGTTTGGTCCTTTCAACACTGTTTACTATCTTCTTGGGAACATATGGACCAGTTTCAATAGCATCCCAGATTTCCTCAGCTTCACACTTGAGAAAGACCATCATTCTTGTTTTCCAGTATGTATAGTCACTACCATCAAAGAAATGAGCTCTATTAATGGCTAAGCCTTCGTATCCATGAATGCTATCAAGAAATGTCATTTTTTGGATCTTTATCTCTTTGGATGTTAAACCAAAAATAAAATATCAAGAGCACAAGCACTGATACCAAATGAAAACAACAACAGTTTCAATTCCAATAAATGATGGAATGGCACTCTAAGAGGGGGTGAATTGGAGTTTTAAGGAATTTGAAAACTTTGTTGAAAATCTTTTGCAAACTAAAACAAATAATAAAATTCTTTTCAAACAAAAATCAAAGTCAAAGTAAAATGCGGAAGCAATAAAACAACCAATCCACAGACAAAATAAATGCAAGATAAAGCAAATGAGAGAGTAAGGGAGAGAGAAAATCAAAACCCAATATTTATAGTGGTTCGATTCTCTTGACCTATATCCACTCCTTTATCCATTAAATAATTTCAATCCATTATCTTCCTCACCTTCGGATGGAGAAAAACCGTTACACTTTATTTTTATGGGCTCAAAAGGAAAACCATTATACACTTATTTTTACGGGCTCAACAAGCAAACTGTATCCCTAGTTTTTGCAGACTCAACTAGAAAACTGACACCACTTATTTTCAAGACAAAACAAGTAAACCAAACCTCTAGTTTTTGCGGGATCAACTAGCAAATCAAACCACTAGTTTTTAAGGGTTTAACTAGCAAACTGTTACACACTAGTTTTCTAAGGGCAACTAGCAATCACTCTTGTTTTCTAAGGATCAATAAGGAAACCTAACTACCCTCAAGCAAATAACCATACTTGATACAAAATTAACCCAAGATATATCATATTTAAAGATCACATAATCCATAATGTGATAGTAAGTAAATAGCTCAAATGAGTTATAAAGGTAGAAAAGAGATAGAATGATTAGCAAGTCTTAGCAAGGGTATCTCTTACTTCTCTTCTATTCTAGGACGTCTATTTATGGCCACTCTTCGAAATATAGCCGTTTGAGCCTCAAAGTAGCATTTGTGAAATAAGAAAAATTTTGTCCAGTAAATGATGTGACTGCCTTCTACGTGTGTAGTACCTTGTTCCATTTGAGTTCTGCATGCATTGAGAGCAGGTCTACGTGCATTGCAAGAACTCCAGTGGTCTCATCTTTGAGTGGATCAACATCTACGTGATTTTCTCTTCTTCTACATGTGTTGATCTTAAGTTCTGTGTGCTCTGTGCTACATTCTACGTGCATTGCTTCAATCTTCAGAATATGCAGTTTTTACCTAGTAGCTTGCTATGTGAGTTGTACTTTCGTCTGCTTGCGTAGTCATTCAAAATTGTACCTTTGATCTGCACATGTGTTAGCAATTGTAAGGGAATATTTGAATTCCCGAGGAGCGTCTTGGCTTTCTTAGCTAGTCCAGCTCATCTCATCTACGTGCTTAGCATGAAAAATTGTGTGCGTAGATCTGAGTTCTTTTCGGTACTATCTGAATCTTTGTTAGAGAATGTTCCAATTCAAATTTCGAGGAGCGTCTGGATTTTGTCAGGTAGTACAACTCATCCTCGTCTATGTGCATAGCACTCTCTTCTACGTGCATAGAATATCTCTTTAAAGATTGTGTCCTTTCTTTTCTATGTGCCTTCAACTCTTCTCAACATGCTTCGGCTCGTGCATTGTACAGCTGTTGCTTGAGTAGATGTGTATGAATATTAATTCAGTGAAATTTGCTTCTCATTTACGTGCCTTATAGGATCTTCTATATGCGTAGAATCTAGTTATGCATGAATCAACGTACTTTGTGACCAAATATCAGTAACTCTGCAATTTTGTACTTCTTTCATGGATGTTTTGCATTCATCATCATCAAAATTGAACTTAACACAAAGTACAAAACTCTAAAACACACACTGCAGAAATTTTCTGGCAGATCTAAAATGTCTAATAACATTTCCAGATGCTTCAATTTTTAAGAGTAATACTGTAGATGGGATGGGTTAGTCCTTATGTGCTCATTCAAGAAACCTACACTAAAAATGTAAATTGTGCATCAGTGAAGCTAAACAAGAAGCAGAGATATCACAACTACATATCTTGTGCGAGATAGAGAAACTGAAGCATGAAAAAGGTGAAAATGCAGCATATGCCTACCATATCATAAATCAAGATGCTGGATTCATTTTTGGACCAAAAACTTAGAGTTGTAAAATTGGAACCGAAATCACGGAACCGAAACCAGCCTGCCAAAACCGGCGGGTAACGGTTTAGGTTCCGGTTCCACATTTTAAAAACCATCGAACCGTCGGTTCACTGGACCGTTGGAACCGCCGGTTCCAACGGTTATTTTCTTTTTTTATTTTGTTTTTTTTTTATTTTTTGAACTCTATAAATACCCCATCACATTCTTACCAATTTTACACCATTTTTTCTCTCTCAATCTACTTTTTTACTATAGTTTAATTTAGTTATTTTGTTATTTCATTACATTTAATTAATATTTGCATATTTATTTTGTATTAACGAAAAATTTTGGTGGAAATAGAAATTTTGAAAGTTTTGAAGTTGAAAATATTGGAAC
>CAODLS011179876.1:0-22453 GCA_948243855.1 Flueggea neowawraea
AACCCACCTCTAGCTTGGCTTGATAAGATGCAAAAGTACTTAGCTGTTCTGGACTCATCTCTGCCATTAAAACTTCAGGCTCAGCAGCTATCTCAAGTAGTTTTAAAATTTTTGCACCTTCTTCACTGTCATTTTCATTAAAAACATGTGAATTTTTCATGCCACTCTGGAATTCAGAAGTAATCTCCTCCATAACAGCAGCACACCTGTAGTTCAAAGCAGCATAAACATGACAAGAATTCGTTGTGGAATAATGTCGGGGCAAACATGAGGTAATAATTATTTACATATAATCAGTGAGTCACAGTTGATAATTCCTCAATATGAAGTTTTAAATTGATGAGCAAGGAATTGTTACACAATAACACAAGAACAAATTAAAATCAGAAACCAGGTGAGAAACAATAACAAGTGGAATATGAAAAATGTTTAAACTCATCTGTTACATAATTGATAATATAAATCTAGTCATTATTTTGGATGGATAATTAATAGAAAGAAAAGGGAAGTAGGGAAGAGAAATCACCTCTGGTTATAAAACTGTGATCTTTTAGCCTCCATCCTCTCTGTTCTCACAATAGAACCGCCATTACTCAATCTACAAGGGAAAATACAGGAAGCTTTTATCAACAGAAGGCATAGTATTTTAATAGAGATTAGAAGCAAACAAGAATAGTTTCTTCATTACTTCTCCTTGAATAGAACAGGGTATAAACGTGTGATTCCAATCAATGTCCGAGGGACAGGACCTCCATTGCTCTTGATGCACCTAAAAGCCAAAGGAACACCAATGCTTTTACCTACAAAGAAGTTAGAAAATCACACTAAGCCAATGGGGCATAGAAACAACATCAAAAGCATGATGCTTTTGGATATATATCTAATATCCATAATTAATAATCCAATTAATGCTTACAAAGTTCCAGTCGATCAGACCAATGAGCTCTATACGTCCCATTTATATGCAACGACAGAGTAATGGTCCTTGATGCCTGACAAGAAGCCAATAAATGATAAATTGTATAAGTGAAAGTAAAAGATTCCAATTAAACTGATTAAAAAATCTAAAGCTTGCAAGGACCTCAAGGGGTGATACAGGGCCAACCCATCCATGTAGTCCTGCGCCCCACATCTGCAAAATAGAAAATGAAACTGTAAGCAGGATGCATTCAATGAAGTGGCAGAGAGAGTAATTATCATAGAAGATTGAGACAAGTAAGCATCTCACTCGAAGTTTCTGTCCCATGAATAGTTTTCCAGTTGCTATATGCTTTGACAATGATTCATCCAGAACAGCATCCACAGAATACCTGTGAGCCAAGAAATTTTATCACTTCAAAGAGCATATAATGCAGTGTGAGCTTTAGCATTGGAATTATTATTACCATCCATCAGTCAATTCCACTTTTGCAGCATTACTACTTCCAGACTCGTTCAATTTCCCTGGATGAGTCTCAATACCATGTTCAAAACTGCTATATATAGCTGAAATGCACAGAACCACCATTGTAGATGGTGCCATTTCTCCTTCCAGAATTCTCTTAATTGCAGAATGGTGGCTTTGATTCACTTCTCTTTCATATCTGTCAAAATAAACAGTAACAAATCATCATCAACATGAATGCCTTCTACACTCAAGATTAAAATTTATCCAAGATACCTATACTTCAGTTCTTCAAGGACATTGGAGACGGTCAAAAATTTTGCAGCAGGTTTCATTGGCTGATATCTCTCATAACATGCAAGTTTCCAGACTATCCACTTGTAATGATTGTTTACCCATCTGGATAGGAAATTAAAAAATAAATGTCAAATAAAACCATATACAGAAGATTAATTTATAAGATCATTTATCAGATGTGAAGTATTATACTATCATCTAGGAAAAGCATCATCATTCATCATACTGAAGAACATATAAAAACTTAGAACTATAATTTATTAGTACATAGAGGTTTAAGTCACACAGAGCCATCATTGAATCTTGTTATAAAGTTGTTATCAGTCACCAAAATTGACACTACAGAATATTGTAAACATCCACTATGATGTTCTAAGGCCAGCAATTAGTTCCAAAACAACAATAAATAAATGCCACCAACTTGAAGATAACGTAAAAGCATATTGCAGAAAGATACCAATGGAAAACACCTAAAAAATTATATTCAAAAGGAAATAGATAAGATAAGAATGACATAGGAGAGAAGTACTCTTTAGAAAGAATTCGAACAGAAGCTCCAGACTGCATCAACATATGGTAAAAAGCTTCGGCTCCAATACAATGCACGCCAGCTTCATCACTAAATGTGTACTTGACTGCGTTGCTGGAATTTGTACTTCTTACCTCTCCAGTAATATGCCCTAACTACATATAAAAGTTTAAGTAAAGGAAACATGGTATCAGTGTTAACTAGTAAAAGGAACATCAACCAGTGGCATGTGAACAACAATATTAAAGTTCATTTACCTTACTAACGTCTACAAAAGGAACCCCAAAATATTCCTTGATGTATTTTCTTGGAACAAAAAAAGGATACTTAGAGGAAACTACTCTTCTGCAGCTGGAATTTTCAGACAATTGGGATAAGCCTGATGCAACATATACAATGAGATGATTCAATTTTCTAAGCACTGAGGAATTGGGATCCAAAGAAACAATGGCGTCACACAGCACTAGTCAGTGTTATTTAAAGTGCCTCCATGGCAAAGTAGGGGGGCAACTTTATAGCTCGTGTTCTCTCATTTGACACAAACATTTTAACATACCTGAAAAGAGAAAGAAAGAAAGAAAGAAAGAAAGTTAAGCATGTCTAGTTACCACGGGAGTTGCATGATATATTCCTACTCAAAGGAGCAGTAAATTTTGAACTGCGGGGTCTCTTGAATGGAGAAACAGAAGTCCCTCTTCCAAGTCGTCTCTTTTCACAGCTTCCTCGTCTATTATTTGTCAAGGTTGTTCCAACAGTGTTTGAAATGTCGTCCAATGGTCTATGTGCTGACCTTGTTATAGGAATAGTTTTTGAACCAATCCCATATGCACAAGAAACATCTTCTACAGTGCTATTCTCAAAAGAGACATTGGTAAAGGGCTTTTGCACAGAATGTACACTACTGTTGAACCCACAAGCTTTTTCATCAACAACTTCATCAAATTTCTCCATCAAGATAGTCCCTGAAATAATCTTACTAGAACTGAAGGATGACATGATTTTGCTTGACGATGATTTAAGGGGGGATATAAAAGTTTTGGACATTGGTTTGCTCTTAGCAGCCTTCGGATGCGTAAATCCAGAATAAAAATCATTTTCCTTATTGGATGAAGCATCAAATCTACTCTCTCTGAAAACTGAAACAGAAGGTTCAAGAGCATCATTCTCCACAATAAGAGTTACAAGGTCTGGGTCTCCAAGAAGACTCCTTGCACGTTGCAATGCATTACTAGAAACAGATATGGATCTTCCACTGGCAGTGTTTAATTTGATTGGAGGTGGTTTCAAAGAAGAATTACGCATTTCCGACTGTAACAAATTTGGACTGACCCCATTTGTTGATTTCCCTCCAACCATATTAAAGTCTAACTTGAAGGAGATAGGATTCTGGGAGTACTTGTGAAAGAAAGAAGCATTCTTGGAGTGCTGAAGAGACGCATAATTGATTGGAGAACATGTTTTCAAATGCTATTTTCACTGCTAAATATAGCTGTTAACAACATCAGACTGTAAAAGATGAATTCGTACTGCTCATTTACGAACTTGGGAAAAGAGAAATGCCAGGAAAAGCCGACCCTTTTGTACTTTCTTCTCCATCTCAAACCAAGAAAATTCATTTCTTTTTCGTCTCTGCGTAACGTCAAGGTTACGGCAGGCCTAATCAGTCATATTTGACCGAAACTTATGTCACAAATTTAGTTCATTCGGTTCTTCTTCTAGGTTCATTGAACAAATTCGAATAGAACATTTGATCCCAATACGAAATGAGTTCTAAATCCTTCTTTTTTATTAAGAAAAGTAGGATTGATTCAACTAATTACACAAAGTAGATGTTTGTTTAGTGCCAAGTTTATCTACAGTTTACCAAATTCAAGTGTAAAAAAACTGTGTCAGGCTCTTTATTTTCTTATTATGCAACCTGTTAGAACTATTAAAATCTACTCAATTTATCTTAAACATACACTCCAAAATTTGGCATACACGGCAGCCATTAAACTAATAATGGTCAAAAAAGATTGACATATAAAGAAATCGCAAAAGAAAAAGATGAATATCAGCAATAATTGTTCTTACAAATCAAGGAGATTCGACAATTTCCTCTTTGATCCAAAGAATTGTATTGGCCAATCTGTTTGGATTTGGACTGATGTAATACAAATCATTATTTTGATTTTTATTGAATTTCACCTTTCCCATGCTTGTCCAACAAGAAGTCATAACATTGGTTTAGTGCGAAAGTGTTATATAAAGCACGAATTATTATACTAATTAATCTGCAATCATCATTTAAAAAAAATCTGTCTTTACAAGAATTTAAAATTGAAGTTAATAATGTTAAAAGGTGCAATCATTTGCCTTTTCGTTTGTTGATCCCTTCTGTTGGATTTTTTTTTCCAGAAAAAATTGATATTTTGATTCAGACCAGATCCTGCTGAATGAGTTTCTTATGTTCAGAGACATACAAAATGTGCAGCTCACAATCTTGTTTGCATAGCTAATTTTATAACCTATGGTACAACGGTCGTAGACTATCTCAGAATTAACGGTTGGATTAGTGTAGACACATCTAAAAAAATGATGAAGAAGGAGAAGAAGAAGAAGAAGGAGGAGGGTTCAGCAGCCAAATCTCTGCAATTTTATTAATGAAAAAGATGATGAAAGTTACAGTACATAATCTAAGGTTCGAGCCCTTGTTCTTTACTAATGTAAAATTAGCTCAAGATCTATATGTTTACGGCTAAATTTTATAATAAATTTAACTATGGAGCAAGTCAAATAACAATTAGCACATTTGGGAGTCAAGCGATTTGGGTAAAGATTAAACATTTTATACGCAAAACGTCTTTATACTAACTTCAATGTCTTCTAAAACAAATGAAGATCAATCAAGTGGACACCAACCATGAAACGACTTATTTTGAGCAGGATATTTCTCACCAGTACCAATTTACTATGAAACTAAGAAGAGGAGAACAACAACAAATGTGAATTTATAAGTGGGGCCACGGTGAGGGATCCCTTAATTATGAAGAGCAGAAGTTGAGGGTAATAAGGGTGACCAAAGTGCTGCAAGCCATAACTGCGTGATGATGAAGAAGCATGGTTGGTTTCGCCATAAATAATGGCGAGCCCAAAGGGCATGATTTCCCACTCGGCTTTACACTTATGTTCATCACACCGTATCATGCTATCCATGTTGTGAAAAACACCTGAACTTCTATACTCTCCATCCTACCATAAATATGCCCTAATAACCAAGAGTTGCCTGAGAAAACTCCAAGCATTCGCCTAATTACATATTTTTCAAATGTATATTTTAGTAGTATACATATTTTTTACTTAGATCGTTTAGAGCATCTTTAATGTTATTCTTTGTTTTAAATAGTATCTTTTGAATGAATAAGGAGCATCTTTAGTTATATAAAGTGAAAATTAAAAACATTTCTCTTATGGTGCTCTTTAAATTTTATTTGTTTTAAAAAAGTTGAAAAAATATAAAAATGCGTAAATGATAAAAAAAGAAATTGAAAATGGGGATTTGAGTTTCATTAATCATAAAAAAGAGAGGGGGAGAAATTGGACTCTCCAAATATAGAGAGCCAAATTCAATTTCTATTCTATAAAAAATTATAGAGAGCGCATTGGAGTAATTTTTTAATAAATAATTTATAAATTCTTATATAAACATAATTGAATTTTAAATTTCACATAATTTTTCAATTGGATGCCCTTTTTATTCTAAATATATATGGTGAAAAGATATTATTTATTAATGAGAAATAATTATTTAATACAATAAAAAAATTTAAAAATATTAATTTTTAAAATTTAAAAATATTTTTAAAAACAAACGTCATCATTAATGAAAATGTGGTTGATAATCGAAAACTATAATAGAGTTA
This sequence comes from Flueggea neowawraea, assembly GCA_948243855.1. Classification (NCBI taxonomy): domain Eukaryota; kingdom Viridiplantae; phylum Streptophyta; class Magnoliopsida; order Malpighiales; family Phyllanthaceae; genus Flueggea; species Flueggea neowawraea. The sequence continues at coordinate 6,113 of CAODLS011179876.1, forward strand.
TACAAATATCTCTTCTCTTAATTAAAGACCTCTAAGTTTAAGCTCTTTTTTTTTTAATTTATGCTGGAAGCTCATAAAAAATAGAAATTTTGCATTTGAGTCTTAATTTAAAAAAATAAAAATTGATAAGAAAAATATTTTACTAGCAAATAGAGGCTAGAGGGGGATGGACTAGGCTAGGACTCGGAAATGAGGACACTTATGTTTCATGGGAACTAGAGAAATAGGCAATAGCATGGTTTGTGGGGATTCGAGGCGAGGGCCTGAGGAGTTGGGGCGGGGATAGAGGGGGCCCCTCATGCACTAAATAAAATGGTCATGTGAACCACACTCTCAAGTCAAATTTGTACAATTTCCGATGCACCTATTCGAGTCAGTAGAGAGTTTATTTCGGTTCCAGTGCCTCCAGCTGATTGATAGTTTCACAGAATTTGGGTTTGTTTCCCATAAATGGCTACCCCCCAATTGGCCATCATCCCACTCTTCAATTACTCAATTGCCACATTTTGCTTTTAGGCTTACTTTTTTCCAAAGTTTTTCTCCCCATTTATTGAATGATAATATGTTCTTCTAAGGAAGATTGCTTTTAGGTCTTCACCAAATTACAGTTTTAAAATATTTTTAACTTGTTACAGTATATTCAGTAATTTTTATAATAATTGATAATAAATAAATAATAAAAATATAAAAAAGTTAATAAAATTAATCATATAAAATATATTATATATTATTTAAAATATATTATATGTTATTGTTGTCAAACGAGCCGCTCGGTAAAAACCAATGTTCTACTAATGACATATTGATCAGTCGAATTCGACTCGGTCAAGACAACTCAAGTAGAATGTTTCTTAATTAAGTAAAGAGGTAGACTACTTGCTTATACGAGAGATTGGTTCAGTGCCCAACAATTATTTAATTCGTTCAACACATGTTTGTTTATAGTATACTTTCAGTCTTCAGTTTACTTTTCAGGATATTTAACTTTTTTTAGCTTGAGGATATTTAACTTTAACTTATAAAGGACTCACTACTTGAATTTATAAATGACTAATTACAAATGTTTGTTTTGGTTCATTTAGATACTTTTTCTGAAAAATACTTCTAAATCTGGTCATTTCAATTTTTATTCTTTGAAAGTGTATTTTTTATTTTTTTACAAAATTAATGTTCAAAATTCAAAAATACCTTTATTATCATTCTTAAATGATATTATCTTTAGATTAAATTTTAAAAATATTATTTTCTGCCGAAAAGTCCAACTTATATATAGAGATTTTATCCCTTGCTTTTGTATCTACCCAAAAAGTTGATTGTACATTTGTACTCCAATTTTAAACCAAGTAAACCAATTTCATCTACTTTCCAGCAAGCTCTCGCGTACAGAAGACCGAAACAATGACAAGGAACATGCCTAAGGTCATGGCTTCAAGTTAAGCAGGAAGATAGAAAAAATTAAATTCATCTGATTATATAGCTCCATTGATAAGAAAGATGGTCAATAGGGGAGTATTTAATTCCAAACTTTTGCATCGTTTTCAATCTCATAGAAGCACATGCTCCTGAACATTTTCTTACAAATGGACCAAGCTCTGCTAGTTTTTATAGCTTTTGTCTGCTTTTGATTCAATGCTCTTCTCCATTGAAAGAAATATGAGTTGCTTCAGTTTATTGCCTTTTCTTTTGTATTACTGTTTGATATGTTGATATACATTACAAACTTTATGTGGTATGGGCTCTTCCTTTCTTGATCATAAGTCTTAAATCACCTGATTTTGAGTTGGATATGAAAAAAATTAGAGACAATTTTATTGTCCGCAAGAGTCTTATTCGGCTCGAATTTAAATTAACATTATCTTACAAAAAGTCCGAACACCAGATGATTTGACAAAAATGATAAATTTCAAATTAATTATATATAGTTAGTAAGGCCATTGCAAAGAAAATAATATCCAAGGTTTTTGAAAAGAAATGAAACATTTCCTTTTCTTATGAGTTTTCAAATTTAAGAGTGGGGATCTGTTGATTGAGGAATGAATATGTTGACATAGTAGTTGAGATTGTGAGGTTGGATGTACAAGAGGAAATCACAGGAAATTTGTATCATATCATTGATTGCTATGTATATTATGGTGTTGTCATATCAAGAACATAAAAAAGAATGTGTGTGTATGATGGTTGGGGGAGGTGGCTGTAGTGGTGTTTTTGGCAATCCAAGCAGTGATTGCACAAATAGCCATTATGACTCAGGCAGGTGTATTGAATAGCCCATCTCTGATCTTAATTGTTGTTGTGATGCAGTAGTCGGAACTCCTCAGCAATTTTCATGAGTGCATAATGCAAATTATTGGTAGTACAATCTTAAGATTAATTTCATCTGGAGTAATTTTGAGATTATTTAGTTGCATGTCTTTTGAATTATAACGCATTATAAATTTTATATCAAGTGAAATGGTTGATAATATCAGTATTTTGTTAATAAATTTAATAGTTATATGAAATATTTAAAAAAAAAAACACTGCAAGGAAATTAAAAAGTAACTTATTGAACCATATATTTATAGATTCACCTCAAACGTTACAAAAACTAAAAATCAAATATAATCGAAATTACATTAATAATTGATAGGAATTAAAGAAAAAATTACATATATTGACTGAAACGGAATGGAAAGGGCTTGAGTCCTCTCAAGTCCCCCTTCGTTCGTCCCATATTGTGAGTTTAATTTCCAATGGCAGGATATAAAAATGAATTATAAAAGAATCTTTCATGAGACCTATAAGCTGACAACTAAGATATTTAAAAGGTTCCCAAAAATAATCTGATGAGTCCTCTTTAATGTTTAAGTTAGTGCGGATATGTGAGGAGAGGGGAGAAAATAGTTACCTCTGCTTGATAGGGAGGGACCTAAATGGATTAGGGCATAATTTATGTGATTGTGTGCGACGTGAGTAGCGTGTAGGTGTGTCTGATTAGTCCAAGCAACGTATAAAGTGGGTGGTGTGCTTTTATGCACAATTTAGCTAATCATGAATGTGGGTAAAAATGTAGTAGTGTAACTAGTTCAGATAAAACAGCAGGCGACGAGATGGTATCAGGGTAGTAAGATGTGTGCTATTTGTTACTTGGAAACAATGGTCTCAGTCTTTATACAATGAATACTGAGACTGGCAAGTGCCCTTGTTGAAGATTCCGCGGCTTACTAGTTGCCCGCGAAAGTTCGGGTGAGTCATGAAGCATGATTTTATCATGCGACTAATCTAATATGAACATTGGATTAGGAGGCATATCCCAACAACTGCTCACCACTATTTAGTGTATTTTTTAAGTCAAAAATTGAATTTTCAACTCTATAATGTCGAAAACAACTCTAATTCACTTGATTACGAATTTACTATGTTCTATTATGAAAATATACATATACATCCAATGGGGTGAATTTGTAAACCGGTAAATATTCATGAATTTCTTTTACAATAATCAATATATGGTCTTGCTCCCTTTCATCACATAGATACACCATCTATGTGGGGAAAAAAAAAAACCTCTTGCAATTTACAAAGTGATCTCACAAAAAACATTTCGATGCTATATTTTTAAAAGGAAAAATATGTGTTACTTGACACAAGACAATTTTTTGTATTTTAATTCAACACAAATTGTAAAATTATCCCTGTTAGTTTACCAAAATACTACTTAGAGTGTATTAAAGCAAGTAAAAACAGTTCGTAATAAAAAAAAAATGTAAAAACGACTTGGTAAAGTTTATTAAATCTAGATTGAAAAAAAAAATCTAAACTTGAGCCATCACCTTAAAAAAAAAACTTAGAGCAACTAAACATTCAAAATTTTGGTATAGTGTCATGCTCTCACATTGTTCGTTTATAAATACATTTCTCTCAAACTACAAAGACGTTTTTTCAAGAAAAAATGTGAGGATTTATGAGTCCAAAGTGGATAATATCTCAATAGATGAGTCTAACGTACAATTATCGAGGGATATGATCTACAACAATTAACACCGTCTGTGAGAACTCGAGTAAAGAACCGTTGAATTAAAGTTATGTTCACAGGCGCTCAATCACCGAAGGACCTAATCCACAATAGATGGAATTTGTTTTCTTCATGCTAGTACGAATAAGTTAACTGTAAATGTCTTTAATTCCTAACACAACTATAAATTACTTGGTGATAATTTGGTAGGTTAAATTGTCGGCAAGTACAACACTAGTAGTCTTCAATATCGAACAACTAAAATATTTTTTTTGACTTGTTAAATTTCTTGACTCGTCATAATGCATGATTTTTTCTTCCAACTTCTCCCTTCTGAATTAGACTTTATGTTATCTTGCAATGCGTCATGATCTACTTAATACAGGTGTAACCAAAACAATTAGAGGAAATTAAGAACGTTTAGAGTGTCTCCAATGTTCTTTTTAATTTATCATTTTTCTTTATAATAAAGAATCATTCATAAAAAAATATCCTCAATCATCACTTTATCCCAATCTTTATCTCCAAGAATAATATAAAGAGTGACTGTGACTAGCCATTTTTATTTAATATAAAATAGCTTTTTATTTGGTCTATCATTGATTAATTTTTTTTATATATTTATTCTCATTTACTAATCACTGTTAAATATTTTATGAATTTTAATAAAATAAAAAATTGAATAGAGAGTAGCATTGAAAATAGTTTAGACTAACGAAGCTCATCAATTTGATTTTCAATATATAAAAAGAAAAAAGATTCACAAGGATGGCCAATACAAAGAAAACAAGGCAGAATTAGAAATTAAGAGGCTATGAGCGTGCACACACTAGTCTAACCTGTGGAAATTTTAGTGCTAAGCACTATATATAGTACGATAGCAATCATTAACAACAAGATTAACCACAAAAAGAGGGAGTAATCATGAGCAGAAGAGAAAGAAATTTTGTACTTTTCACCAAACAAAGATTGAAAACGAATAACAACGTAAGGTATGAAAATACCGTAAAATGCCGCACACATGTATATACTCGTATCGTAGTCGGCAGAGGCACTTAATTGTATTTTAATTGACTCAAAAAACACATTAAACAACACTAATTTCTGTCACTCAAAATAAGAAAGGGTTTGTTTAGTTGGTCAATCTTTTCTCATGGCCCCAAAGAGATAGAGAGGGTGAAGAGGTGACGTTTGTCTCAACGTTCCCTCGTCAATTTGCTATAAATACCACTGACCCTTTTCATTACATCTTCACATAACGTTGGTGTTGGTTACAAAGTCTGAGGTTTGTGTCTGAAAAAAGAAATTAAAAGTATGGAAGAATCAGTTAAGCTCAGGAGGGATAGCGCCATGGATTTTGGTCATGACCATGGAATGAGTTGTTTTATGGTTTTTGATGTTCTTTAGCGCTATCCATCCTGAGTTTGACGGGTTCTTCTTGCTCTCCCCTGAACCGGCCTGTTCTTGCGCTTTGAATGGTTGACACTACGCTTCTTATAACAGTGCTCTCTGTTCCATCACCGCCTATATATTTTGTGCTTCTTCCTCTCTTTTGCTTCTTCATGGCTTTGAAAGGTCGTTTCTTAAAGAGGGTAAGCAATGTTATTCATGTCCTTGAATTTCATGTTGCTTTGGAATTGCTTTCCAGGTATGACAAATGGGGTAAGTTTTTCACTTCATTTTGCTCTTTCTTTTACCATTATCATTCTTTCACATTTGTTTTTTCATTATTCGAACTTTCAACCCGTTAGCGCTATAATTCTTCCATGCCGCAAAGATTTGTGGAATCCTTATATATAGTTTAAAAATAAAGCAGTTCTTTTTTCCCCCTCACTTGAGTTAGGTCTTCTTTGATTTGAGAAAGGAAAAATCTGTATAAGAAAAACCTAAAGATTGACCTTAAATTAGATCTGAAGTTCACAACCCTGTCATTTCAACCTGCAATATTTCTTTCTTTATCCCTCCTTTCGCTCAACAGCAAGCACATGTTGAATGGTCCAAGACTTGGGAACCTGCCATGGTGGAGCTAAAATATTTTAGCAATAACAATGATAGCAGGAATTAAAAAAACTGGTAATTATGGTAAGAAAACGGTACCGTAAAACAAGATAATATCAGTACTGATGATGATAAAGGTAGGTATAGTTTTTTGATTATTGAATTGGATAATATTAATGGTAATGCAGGACTTATCCATTATGGAGCAGCTGAGATTACGAAGGGTGATGTTGATTAGTTTCCAACTTCCCCAGGCTCTTTTTTTTTTCCGAAGAAAAAATAAATTCCCTCTTGTTTATTTTTAATTTGATACTCCTCGTTTAATTTAATTTGCTCCTCGTTTTCAGGTGAATGTAATTCCACGCTTCCTCTCCAGTTCCCACTAAAATATATGTTGGTGGTGAGGTTTTGGTCTGTTTTTGTGTGGTTTGAGTTTGCTTTTTTACTGCTAATTAAGGACTTGGACTGTTCTGGGGTGAACTTAATTGGGAATTTCTATGCTTGGATTTTGCAGCTGCAGCATTGCATTATGTAAGGATTTCTTTTTAATATTACTCAATTCTTGTATCCGACGTTGCGAAATGAGGCCACTCTTTTTTAATTAGGTGTTTTAAGTTTGGTTAATAAGAAATTTGGCCGCTAACAATTTTCGAATTCAAATTAATCAGATATTACAATATCTCAATGCTCTGAATTCAAGCATCAAACATTTTTCCCTTCCATCGTAAAAAAAAAAATTCCCTTCACAAGGATAAAGTCTACTTTTGTTGGTATTCACTAACAAGAATTTTATTTTCAAGAAAAAGAAATTGGGTATTCACTATCAAGTTTATGTGCACAAAAACTGAGTTTCTTTGTCGTTGTATGTTCAGGCATGCAACTGATTTGTGTCAGGAGATTAAAGAGAATTGAGAGCCATTTAATTATCAGAAGAGAAGAGAGAGATAGAGAGAGAGTTTGTGTGTAGATCAGTAGAAGTTAATGAGAGAGGACAGAGAGGCTCAGCTTGGGCATTTATATGTTAGGGTTCAATTTCTTGTTTAGTCAATTTCTCCACAAACTGCTATATATAGTACCAAATTCTGTTAGCTGGAGAAAGCGATATATCATACTATGATGCCAATATAAAAACTTTCTGTGATATGACGTGGGTTTGGAATTTCTTAATTAATTGGGCATGACGTTCCTAATTAAGCCATTGATGTTCACTTCTTGCTGTTTCTGTGGTTTATTTGATCTTCCCATGAACTAAAACAACTCCCCTTGCTCCACCCGAATGAGTGTGTGAGTCGTAAAAGCTGAGATTATAGGTATGAATTCTGTCGTTTAAAAAATAAATAAATTGTGTTTTTATTATTTTTTAATGCCCAAATATTTAATATATAAAAAATGAGAATGATTAAGGGCTAATTACCCAATATTGATTAGTTTACTCATTAGCTTCCCATGAACTAAAATAACTCCCCTTGCTCCACCCGAATGGTTGAGTGTGTGAGTTGTAAAACCTGAAATTATGGGTATGAATCGTTTAAAAAAAACTTGTGTTTTTATTATTTTTTAATGTCCAAATATTTACTGTATAAATGATGATCATGATTAAGGTCTAATTACCTAATATTGATAAGTTTACTCATAATCTTTCATTTCATTTGTTTTCCTGACACAAATTTTCAATTTGTTCTTTGTAAAGCTTCAAAGGATAATTTTTAGTAATCTTATACTTTCAAAAATTAAGATATAATAAGAGAATATACAAAACTTAAATGGTCCAATTAGTTATGAGTATCAGTATTCTGAATATTATGGCCTTTATGGCCTGTTTGAGATTTTGTTTGCCTCAATATCGGATCTTAAGAAAATGTTACATCTAATTCTTAGTCATTAGTAATTAAATTTGTTGAAATGAATTATATCCCATGATTAGCTATTATTATTTATACACCTGGATAACTAATATCCCATTCCCATGCCTATTCATGATCATAATGGAGTTATATAGAAATGTTCAATGAACCAACAAAAGAAGTACATTGGCCTAAAAAGTTACTCCTTTTTGACATATTCAGTCCGAAGATTCATTTGTTCACTTCGAGGATATCCTTCTTTTATGTTCTCTATAATGCAAGTTGGTATTCTACTTGCAAACTTTATGGTATTAATAAAAGTTTTTAATTTGAAGTGATGCAATGTTTGTTTCACATAAATTACTTGCCTTCAAACATCCCCGTTGTTAGCCATACAAAGAGTGATGAGCGTAATGTTATCTAAAGATAAACACGAAAACTACTAATTACAAACTGTTAGTTTAATTTAGACCGACATTTCCATTAACGGATAGGAAAAAACTGTTAATGCTAATTTTTTAAGGTACTTTATCACTAAATCTCCCGAGACCACTATCAGATTCCTTCTTATAAGTTTAATGAGAGGAACACAATACCCCAATTTCTCAAATAACAACAACTTTACATCAGCTAAAAGCAGCAGATATCTATTATCAACCAATTGATCTCATCAGGGTGGACGATCGGCATTTAACTCTAATTACGTTGTTATTTTTCTTTTTTTCAGACACCATTTCTGTGTCATGCAGGAGCAGTTGCAAAGGTCAAAGCTTCCGCAGCAAGGATGTTAGAAAAGCTTAATTTTAAGTAAAACAATCCACCATTGAAGTCTAGAATAAACCCAATTCCTGAATTTCTTTGCAGAGAATAAAGACGTACCCTGGACTTCTTTAATTTGGTGAAGCTGTTGGGTATCGATCTGCAGACTGCATTGCTGCCAACTGTCATGTAACCAAAACAGTATCATTCCATAAGATGAACTCAAAACTATTGCAATATTATCTGCACCTATATATTTTATTGCATCTTATCACGCCTAAGGGTACTTGAAAAGAAGAATTAGAATAAAAGACAAAAAAGGAATACCAATCTTTAGGATTTTTTGAGCAAGTAGATTCAATGAGAAATGGAAATAGATTGACTGATAAAAGTGATCATAAGAAGGTTCATTGAATTTCATTGTTTGTGCAATAGATTGATACAACTGTTGGAACACTTAGAAGTGTATAACACTATTTCTCTTTTAAAGGAAAATTTTCACCTCGAATTAGGACAGTTTTGATAAGTTCTTCTATTTATTCTTATCAAAAATAGAACTCTTACTCTCTTAGTATTAGAGACAACTTCAGAACTAATACAAGTCTTTACCTAATTAATGAAAGAAACCTGATAAAGGACTAATTACAGTTTCCAATTTAAAAATCATTACCTCAAATCGAGAATGTCCAGTATTGATTAAATGCCAAATTATCTTTCTAGGATCATTTGTGTTGATTTATTTAATTTTTAAGAATTATTAATTTAATAAATTATTTATCCGGTTTGATATTAATTTTCTTTTCTTTTTTTATAAGTAAGTAATATTAATTTTCTTATTAATAGTACTTGAATTTTATTACCACCCATCTTTTCTAAATTGACGCATCTTTTGATCTAATTATTGGTTGGTACATTTGTATTTTTTTGATGATTTTTCTAAGAAAGGTTAGAAATCGAATCTTGTATTTTCATGTTCCTGGATTGAAATTTTTGGTAATTAGTAAGTTTTTTTTGTTGAAAAGTTTTTGTTGTGCTAAAATCCCAAGAGAAAATTTAACATTTGCACTGAAATAAAATACAAAAATTAATTTTTAAGTCTAACTTAAACAGATTTTGAAGAACAAAAATACACTTCGAACTTCTCGAAAAGATGTCAAATTTTAAAAATCTCAAAAAATCCTTCAATGTTTCTAAATGTATCTATGAGAATTTTTTCAGAGCATCCAAAAGTTTAAATTTAATATTTTTCAAAATAAATTTAGATATATTTTTATTTATTAAAATTAAAAATATATTTATCATTTTATTAAATTAATATATCGGTCACTTAACATAATTAACTCAATCATAAAAGGTCATTTAATACATGAGAACGAGAGATCGGCCCATGAAAACATTCGAAACTTCAGAAAACACAAGCGGTCCTTAGTGAGCCCACAAAGCCCAAACAAACAGATAACAATTTAGTTTAGATAACGAGAAATCAGATATTTTCTTTCTTCTCGTATTTTTTTTTTCCCGGGAGCGCCAAAATCGATCGGTTAACAAACGGACATGTCACTCTAAGCATCCACACAAAAATCCCAACTTATGGTTTCCACTCTCTCCCCACCAAGATTCCAATTTCTCCCTCACGTTGCTTCTCCCACACATCAATGGCGACTCACAATATCCTCACTCCCTCTGCGTTCCCATTCTTCCGGTCAAATCGGTCATCGAAGCCCCTCCCGGTCTCTTCTCTCCGCTCCCGCACCGTCTCCAACTCCTCACCCCAACGCACCTCCACCACCGCCACCACCGCACCTAAAAAGACTTCTCCAGAAGCTTCTCCGAAGAAATCTCCGCTGCGGTTCTATCCTACACCACCGAAGCCGGACCCTCCTCCTCCGAATTCCTCCTCTAGTGTCTTCGGCCGGTTGAGGTGCGTTTCGTGGCTTTACTATTTTTTTTTTTCTTATCTGGCGGTGGAAGTAATTTTTTTTTGAATTATTTTTGTAGGGATAGATTGAAATTGGATGAGATAGGAGTTCAAATTTTGTCTATTGCGTTGCCTGCTGCTTTGGCTCTCGCAGCTGATCCCATCGCTTCGCTTGTCGATACTGCTTTCGTTGGTCACATTGGTAATTTTTTATTTTGACTCTCCGAATCCGTGAAATTTGATGCCTCTTGTGTTAAATTAAGTTAATTAAATGAAATTGTTGGAAATTTTTGAATTTTTTAAATTATAATATAAAAATTTAAAACTAGGAGGACTCTACAAATTTACTACTGTAAATATCATCATATTTACCAGTGATTCTTCACTAAAAAGCGTTAATTTTAAACAAAATTTATGTTTATCATGTGTATGGTTCGGGAAGCCAGTGTAAGAATTTTGAGAATAAAGTGTAATGAGAAAAACAAAGAGATGAACTTTAATTCAACCGGCCCAATGGTCCTTGTTATACATTTCATTTCATTGTTGTAGGGGCTGTTGAATTGGCGGCAGTTGGTGTATCTGCTTCTGTATTCAACTTGGTTTCCAAGTTGTTTAGTGTTCCACTGCTTAATGTCACCACATCTTTTGTTGCCGAGGAGCAGGCACAGATTAGTGAAGGTAAAGATCAGTTCTTGTTGGGTTTAGTGATGGTAATGCTGGATTTTGATTTGAGAATTTTGTCAATTTGTTAATTAATGAGGGTTTTGGTCTGTTATTTAGGTGCTAAGGATGAGAATGTAGGCAAGAAATACATGCCGTCTATATCAACATCTTTGTTACTTGCTGCTGGTGTTGGCATTGCAGAAACTCTTGTGCTTTATTTTTGCTCGGATTTCTTAATGAATATGATGGGTATATCTGTTGTATGTCAGTCTTTTCGGTATTTAAATTCATTTATATACTCATTTTTGTGAAAATATTTCCTGTTTGTAAATCATGAAAGTTACCTGGATATTTGCTTATAATTGTTGTCTTGGTCTTAGATGTTGCTTTCATGTTTTACCTATACTATTTTTTTTTATAACTCACACAAACTAGGTGACATGTATCAGGGGAGCCATTTTGGCTGCCGCAAGCTGCTGAATACCACAGTTTAATTCAAAGTTCACAAAAATACCTTAAATTTTTTTTTTTTTCAAACTGTTTATTATTTTTATGCATGGATGCTGAGATTTCCTTTTGATATAGGATTCGCCAATGCGAGGACCAGCTGGGGATTTTCTTACTCTGAGGGCATTTGGTGCCCCAGCTATTGTAATTTCACTAGCTGCACAAGGTGCTTTTCGTGGATTTAAGGATACCAAGACTCCTTTATATGCCATTGGCAAGTATTGCAACATTCTCTCTCTCTCTCTCTCTCTTTCCAGTTGTGTTTCTATTTTTTTTTCCAAGCTTTCAACATGTCCAATTTCAAGTGTGATAATTCTTAAATCGTTTTTATTTGCAATTTTTTGTTAAGGATTTGCGTTAAATAATTAATTGGCTCTTTGGATTACAAAGAATCAACATGGTATCAAGTTTTTTTAGTATCTTATGGTACCTTGATCTACTTATACTGGGTCATTTTTATAATAGCATCACAAATTTCTGCTGTATATATTTTGCATGGCTTATCTGTAGGCTCTTGATATATAATTCTTTAAATTTCCTGTTGAAATAAATTATATTCCATACATGAATTTGTGGGAATGTTTCCTCTGGTTCATACGGGTTGTTGCATCATGGAGCATGTATTTTTCTTTCTCTCTTTTTTGGTAAATAAGTTAGAAAGTCTTATGCACCAGCCGGGAATCGAACCCGGGTCTGTACCATGGCAGGGTACTATTGTCTATTCTACCTCTAGACCATTGGTGCTAGTTAGGGGCATGTATTTTCTTGTATTTTTTGCTTTATAAAACTGTGTCACATTAGAGAAACAATGTTTAATTGATAATGGCTCTGCTCTATCATTTCAACAAGCATCAGATTAAAAACATGGCTCAGCTTTATTTTTCTGAAAACGATTTCTAATAGTTAATGTTGACATCAAGTCATTCTGGATTTTTAGGTGCTGGAACCCTATTGAATGCAATATTGGATGCATTATTCATATTTCTGTTCGGTTTTGGAGTTGGTGGTGCCGCAGTTGCTACAGTGATTTCTGAGTATGTCATTATGTGGTAAATTTGATAATATCAGTGCCGTCTACACATGATATTCTTGTGTCCTGGAAAATTCTATTATGCTTTATTGCATCATTTCCTAATCAACTTCCTACTCCAATTCCTACAGATATCTCATTGCTTTTATTCTTCTATGGGAACTGAATGGAAAAGTTTTACTAGTCTCTCCAAACATTGATGGTGAAAGAGTTGTTCGCTACCTAAATTCTGGTATTTTTTTCCTCTAACCAGGCTTTATAACGTCTGCTGCAATCTTAATGGGTAATATCCATTTGATTTGTTTGTGAGATGCCATAATAGAAAAGTGAAAGGGCTCAATTAGCTAACAAGTACTTGGAAAAACTGTTATTAAAATTAAATGCTTGGGTGAAAAGATTGATCGACAATTAGTATAGATTAAAAATTCAGTACTATCTAAGTTCTTAAAATTGGGAAAGAAAAATTTTTGGGGTATGATTGCCACGGTCTCTAGTCAAGGATCTAGTCACGGGGTGATGGCCTTGTTGTGAAGGCTGTTTTTGGAGAATATCGGAGCTCATACAGGGAGCTACACCTACCCTTAAGCTCAATGAAGAGAGAGCTGTCTATCTCTTTGTTAATTTTGTTTAATTCTCTGCTTGTTTTTCATTGATATCAGCAATTGTCATTTAAATACATTAATTTCTTGAGAAGCAAGATGTTCCTAATAGACTCCTAATTAGACCCAACCATGAATACTAATTAAGGAATAAACTATCTCCTACCTAAACAAGAAATACGGTTGATATAGAAAATACTGACTCCTACTCAAATAAGAAAACACACGACTCTTTGTTTGGGAGAGGGGTCGGAATGGATTAGAAATGTTAGTATTGAATTGGATTGGACTGGAACGGAATGGAAAATTTTATGAAAACTTTAACTTGTTTGGGATAAATGGATCGTAAATGAAAAGTTAATAAAGTATTGTGTTTATTTAGAATAGAAGAGTTATAATGGGTTGGGTGATATATTCTAATTCTGTCCCTATGATATTAGATGTTACTAAATACTTTTAATTGTTTTCACAGTTCTAATTTTTTATCATACTATGAATTAAGAACGAACTATGATAAACATTTCTAAATAATCTAGAAGAAAAGGAAAAAAATAAAAAATAACTAACATATATTAAAAAATATAATGTATAAATCAAATTATGAATAAAAAATATTTCAATATGGTTGATTTTATAAACATACTAAAAAAAAAGCCTAATGTTGTAGTTAATATCAGAATTAATTACATGGAAGTAACGACATGTAAATTGAGAAATTTTTCGATGGATAAGCAAATTGTAAATTAATTAAATTTATAAAGAAAAAGAGGCAGTTATTGAAAAGCAATTCCACAATAATTGTAATCCTATTCAATCCATCTTAATTGTGAGAAATTTTATCTGTGATGATTGATAAGTCATCGTTAGTGCAAAGAATACTGATCCAAGATCTTTATTTTTTATTCACATGATTGTTACAAAAAAATATTTTATTTTCATTCAAAACTCTAACCCTTGCTAACACTCTGTTTTGGAATGTTGAAAATCTGTTTAAACTTAATACAAAATCTAACCCCTCATAACCTTTCTCCCTTACCTTTTCATTCATCCCAAACAAGTAAAAATAAAAAATAAAACCCCTTGTAACCTTTCCCTTCCCATCAAATCCCAAACAAGTCTAGCTAAATAATCTCTAACACAATCTGCTCCTATCCATATTCACCATTGTCTTATGGTTCTGCATTCTGGAATTCTTCTACAGCCACGTCAACCTTCTTCTTCTTCTTATAATAGGAAGAGCCCATAACAATGATAAACTTATAGTGCCTGTGGTGTTATGATATTTGCTATTAACATCAAAAAGGATCTCATTGTACTGCCTGAATAAGGTCAGTGGTGGATTTTACTTCTAAAATTTTTAAATTTAGTTCTTTGTAGGAAGACTGAAATTTAAACAGATGAGAGTTCAGATTTTTCTGCTTGCCACGAGGAAACACTGTTAATAATCTTATATTCTATATGGTTTCTTCAAAATTGCAGGTAGTTTTCTTATTGGCAGAACAATAGCAGTGCTTTTGACAATGACTCTGGCAACATCTATGGCAGCTCGGGAGGGCCCTATCCCTATGGCTGGTCATCAAATTTGCATGCAAGTATGGCTGGCAGTATCTTTGCTAAATGATGCTTTGGCCCTTGCTGGTCAGGTAGAGATGCTGCTTGTTTTCAGTGTTTTTTTATCGAACTTAATCGAATTGATTGGTCAAAAGCATATCTGCTTTTGTGCTAGCAGCTCTTTAGTTTTCTTTTTGCTCCTTTGGCATGTCAAAAATCCTTTCAACTAAATGAAGCAGCACACTTGGCTGACTTCCATGCTCTCTCTCTCTCTCTCTCCCTCTCTCTCTCTTGCGTGCACACTGTTTAAATGTGTCAAACTGGAATATTATTCAACCAATTTGAGAATTACATGGCAATTGTGATAACCCCTTGCGTATACAGTAAGGGATTGCAATAAGCAATTGTACCGTTCTGCATTAGGTAAAAATGCTCTGTTATGTTTCTTTTAGAGATTTTGAAGTACTTGCTGCTAACTCGGTTGTTTATACGTTATAGAAAATTCCTCATTATTATTGTTTGATCCTTTTAAATAGGCTCTTCTAGCCAGTGGTTATTGTCAAAGAAATTATGGACAAGCACGGCAAGTGATTTACAGAACTCTTGAGGTCAGTGACTCTTCCAACCTTTGTGTGTGTTTCATGATGGATTGGTTTTATTATTGCTTATGTAGGTAAAAAACTGATGCAATTCCACTATTTTATAACCTTATCGCCAACCAGATTGGTTTAGGAACTGGAATTGCTCTGGGTGCCATACTCTTTCTTGGTTTTGGATCATTTTCCAGATTGTTCAGCACGGATTCTCAAGTTTTGGAAATTGCATTGTCTGGTATTTTGGTGAGGATTATTTCTCTCAAAATTGCTGGTGGAGTATTGGCATATAATTCTGATGTTAGAAGACTATAAATATATAATTGTTTCACCAATGAGCTTATTTTCTAGTTGTATTGATTTTCCCTTAGGACAAGATTTCAGGATCCAATTCCTCTATTAAGCATATTAGCGTAACCTGGAGGGAAAGAAAAGAAAGAAAAAATTGTTATTGTTTCTATGATTAGCCAGTACCAATCCGTTCACTTTTTCATGGCTTAACAGAAATTCAAATTATATGGCCTAACTAAATCTAATTTGTCCCACAATGAAAAGAAAATAGAACAATTCAATGAACCTGACTGAACACATGTGGCTTTATTAAGCTCTACTATGACTGCGCATACATCAGCATCCCTTGACTGGATCATACTATGTTTGACATTATGTGCTAAGCGCAATAGCCTCATAGCAATTCAATGCTTTGCCAAATAGTCTTGCTTGTTGGTATGGGCATTGGTTTTATAATACTCACCATGAACTCTAACCCAAGGACTGCCTTTCATTTTCCATTAGACACTCCTGATGCATATTGTTAGTAAAATGTGCTAAGCTTATGAAAGAGTTTGTACCTTTTCTTTTGCAGTTTGTCGCTGGCTCTCAGCC
>CAODLS011179880.1:0-21706 GCA_948243855.1 Flueggea neowawraea
TAGAGGTGATGTCACATGCTCCCGAGATCAGCCTAGCTGAGTTAGAGCTCTTGTAGGTCTACATTTTCAAAAAATAAAAAAAAAATCTCTCTACTGAAGTTTAGAATCTGAGTTTGTTTGAAGAAGTGTAAAATTTAGTAACTAGTAAATTTTTTTATTAGTTAAAAATTAAATGAATTTTTTTTTTTGTTTGTTAATGGATTTTTTTATTATTCTGATTATATCCTTCTTTCTCCATTGGTGTCTTTTTTTTCAGCAGTAAATTGGTGTCTTTTTTTTAATGAAAGAGGACGACACTTCGATAGATATTATTACTAGCGCTCACTTGTGGTGAATAAATGCCGTGGTTACAAAAATAAGCTTTATCAAAATACAATAGGTTCAAAAGAACACTCGGAAACAAAATGAAATCATGAGAATCAAATGGTTGAGAGAGTCCATGTTTAACAATTCAGACAGCAACAAGATTATTTCATGAAAAAACCCAATCTGATAGTCCGTCCATTATCGCGAAACTAGAACTGTCCCACACAATCAAACCAACAGCCGAAGCCGTAACTAAAGGAATTGGTGTCTCTTTTTGTTTGTTCATTTTATATATATGAGAGCACAAATGCCATTTTATGAAAATCATGCCAAATTCCTTTTAAATACATCTCTTACTTGCACTAAAATGCCAAATAAGCATGAACCAACAGATAGCATATTATTTCATGCTAAACGCTAAATTTCCTCTAAATGAAATGGTTTTCAAATATATATACTGTGTACACTGTAAATTCAAATTTGAAACTTCTGATTAAAAAAAAAAGAGTTCAATTCAATTTACCACAACTCTTAATAATAATAGAAAATTAAGAATATATATGATGATGTTATACTGTGGCTAGATTAGGAAGAATCAAAATTACCCTCTATTATAAAATTAATTTATACAATCCAAACGTTATGAAGGTGTGAACGGTTTTACATATAGAACTGAAGATATTATAGAATGTATGAAAAGCCAAGTCCAAATTGCTTTCCGTCCAGCGCCTACCTTTATTTCATTGAACTCCGTCAGCAGAGACTAGACTAGTCATGACCTTGGGGCGATTCTATGTGGTGTTAAAAGATTTCAAAAAACCCCAAGTAGGAATTAGGAAGCACCACCCACCGGCCTACCTACTTCAGCCTTGCCAACATTTTCAACATATCTACTTGTATTCTGTCATTTTATTCCAATTCTCCTAGCTTCCTAGTTGGTGCATGATATGAAACCAAAGTTTGCATCTTTTGTAGAAGCCATTGGAAAAGCGGCCCCGTTTACACATTCCGGAGCCCAGTTTCGGTAACTACGGATTCAAGGCCCGCTTTCTAAATTTCAGACGGAAATTATAAAATTAAGGATGTGTGGCCAATTTTATAAATTAAAGATTCATACACTTGTTTATATATTATTTAAAATTGATTTATAATTTGTTTAGTCTGTTTATTTTATAGATTTGTTTAAAATTTATTTATATATTATGACTCAGTTTGAATTCTACATGGAACGTGTATGATCCGGCTTGAATTTTATACGATCTTCCTTTGTGCGACAGTAGTGACTAGTTCATAATCCACTTTATAGATATAACTCATACTACAGCTACCAATATCTCAGTTTCTCTAATACCAAACTATTAAGTGATTTTTTTATTAAAAAAACAGAAACATGAATGATTGCCTGAATGATTGCATTGTGAGTGTGTTATTAACAGCACAACGGAAAGAATATGGGCTGAGTAGAAATCTGGCATTCAGGACAAAGAATATGGGCTGGTATCAATTGAAGCAGCTGGTCGCGTGAGTTTGGTTGGCATGTGAGAGGCAGGGGGCCAAGAAGAAACCCACATCAACAAGTTAAGAGAAATATACAAGGTTTATATTAGCAGGGAGGAGACGTCACAGTGGCCATGTCCAACTTGGGCTGGCTAGGGTGACACGGTGTCCTGACAGGCTCAGAAACATCTTTTTATTTTTTTTATTTTTCCCAGTAAATTGGCCGACCTTACTAAAAGTTTACAAAATTGATTACACAATATACAGTCTAAAGTTCCCCAAAAAGTTTATTTTAAGGTTATTTTGAGTTAATATGTCAATCAGAAATTAGTGCATAATTCACTTTATATATTAATCTATTGCCACTTAAAATTGTGGGAGGAGAAGAAAGATTCAAAATGAACTTTTATATAAGATTGTGATAAATAAAAATTATCTTATGTTTACAAAACTAATTACACTACATACAATATAATATTTAAAAAAGTTTACTTTTAGTTTATTTTGATTTTATTTGTTAATATTTAAAACTTTTGGCACAAACATCTCACATATAAATTGATTATACTATATACAAGTGCATAATAACTCACTTTATGTATGAATCTATTGTCACCCAAAACTTTGGTGTGGGAGTTGGAAACATTCAAAATGAATTTTTATATAACATTACAGTAAATACTAATTATCTTTTGTTTACGAAATTGATTATACTATATACAATCTAAGGTTAATAAAAGGTTTACTTTTAGTTTATTTAATAAAAAAAGTTTACTTTTAGTTTATTGACATATATTACAAACTTTTTGTACAAACATTGTAAATCTAAATTAGTGAACAATAATCCACTAAGCCAAAAAAAAGAAGAAGAAGAAGAACCAACAAAAAAGAACTATTTTTTTTGGTTGAAGCTTATAAATGTCTTTATGCTGAAACCAATCCTTTCAGGTTAAAAAATTAAATGAGGCTAAAAATTTTGAGTTATTTAACATTCAACTCAGTAATTAAGCGGGTACAGAATAGGACTAAAAATAGGTAACAATAGCTAAAAAGGCTCAAAAATGGAAAAGAGAAAGAAATGAAGAACTGAAATTTTAAAGAGAAAAAAAAGGAAAAACAAATAAAATAAGACTAAAAAATAAAATAAGAGGATATTAAATAAAATAGGAGAAATGTATAAGAAGAATTCCACTAAAAATAGGTAACAACAGCTAATAAGGTTCAAAATGAAAAAAAAAAAAAGAAGAACAAGAAGAAGAAGAAAGGAAGAAATGGAGGAGTTGAAGAGAAATAAAATCAATCCAAAAAAGCGCTTAGATAGAACTAATGGCGTCTAGGAAACGAAAGACGATGTATAGAAAATGACATTCGCAGGATTCGATTTTCGCGGACTGCACTAGAAATGTTTTTTTGTAAAAGAGTAGAATTTCCTCGCTCCTTTTGAACCTACAAGAGAATCAATCACACGAGACAAAAGAAGATCCGCAATAAAACTGAAACAAAGCTTTTATCCTAGCAGCACTAAAGTCGAATTTAGCACTAGGGTGTTGAGGTTTTGAATTTTTAGTGGAAGCTCATGTGATAAAGAAAGCTGAAACACACGGGCTGAATGACAATGATGGACGATATTCAAACTCTTCCCAAAGCGGCAAAGAAAAGCTGAAACACACGGGCTGAATGACCAGCCGTCTGCTCCACCCTTTAAAACTTCTGGTTTGGGAGCACTGTAGTCTGAAGAATGGGACATCATTTTGGGAGACGAGTATTTATAAATGTGTTGTAAATTGTACAATGAAACCATATTAAAAAAATGTCCTATAATATTTAACACAGTTCAGTACAACAAATGATACAGCTTCAGTGTCCAAAATACCCACAGCACTGACTCGAAAAGAAGGCAGATGATTAAGCCGAAACACTCTTGCTGAACTTAAACCCTTTTGAGGAACCTTTCTTGTATACACGTGCATTTGCGTACTCTGAACACATTAGTTTGTGCAATCAAACCCACGGCAAATTGAAAGCCAGATTATCAGAATCAGAATCACTAAGATTCCGAACACGACCAGCTTGATCTTCATGTTTTGGTACCACATTTTTCGCTTAATCTGTGTTCCCTGTGTCTTGTACACTTGTGCCTGAATTTTAGCAGCAAAGTAGTCAGATTATTTTGCAGTTGGTGGACTACAATGAGTAAACAGATGGCGGGTTTTAGTTAACCTACCTGATCGCGTAGATTCTCAGTCTTGTCGGTAATAACCGTTAATGTCTCTCCCCTTTCAATAACCTGAAAAGAACATAAATAAAGCTGGATTTATGACTTGCAATATAATGATTCAGAATAAGACAGATTCATTTGGGGGAAAAAAACCACTGACATCAAATTCGCTCGACTTCTAAATAATACGCAGAAAGGCAACATGTTATTAACCAAAAACAGAGGGAGACAAGAACAAATTCCTAAGATTTAAGTAGATATGCATTTTATACTTAGTAGCAGTTATTTACCTTATCAATGTTTCCCAACATCACACTTTTAACCTCTGAAACTTGAGCCTTTACTTTTAATAACTTCTCAATCTCCTCGGCATGTTCAATAATATATTTCATATGCTCTTTCATAATTGGCCTGAAAGATTAGAGCAAAGTGCAATGAATTACCATATATAAACATGGACTTCGCGAACAATTAAATGATGAACATTTTTTTTTCCTTTTGTTCATTTGTGTGTGCATCGGTGGGGTTTGCAGCATATGATGTGTTTTCAGAAAAGAACATACCCGAATTCCTTGTTAAGACTTTTGGCAACGGCTGTATCTGATTTACCACCTCCATATCTTTTCTTAAAGTCTGCCTTCATGCGCTCCAGGAATGTGATAGATATCTGCTTGCTAACAGTTTCTTTTGCGACAACACAATAAGCTGCCATCACCAAAACAGAAGCATTACATCAAGGGCTGACTATGTATTATGTCTCATCGTTGCATTTAAGATTCCGTTGCCACATTCAGCTCCATCCCACTGAACACAAAATAATAGTGGAGAAAGAAACACACGAGATATGGTAATCGAATTTATCAAAATCTGGTTGCTTGTAGAACTACAGCAAATTAAAGCTACTAAAAATTACATAACAACATCAATGACAGAAACATCAAACTTGTGACGACAATGATGAGGATAATAAACAATGTTCAACAGCATCTGACCTTTGTGTGACCCTGAATCTATAAACACATCTTCTGTATCAACACAACTCACAGCCAAAAGCCAAGAACTACTTTCACAAATAAGTTTTAGCAAGAAGATTACAAATACATAGTCACAAGACAATCAATTAAGCATGCTCGTAAAACAATTAAAAACCGTTTCCTAATTCACAGAAACCAATAAAAGGGTGAAAAGGGCCGGTTGTTTGTCAGATAACCAATCTAACAGGTCGCAAGCGTATTAGAAATGTCAGCAATTCGGGATTGCCATTTTTCACTCTGAGTCCAACCATAAGCATGATTGAATGAGCATTCCCAAATGATAATATACACCCTCTAGCACACCAATTTGATACTATTCAGTACTCGGTCTAAAATTAGCAACCCCCCTATACAACAAGAAAATTCTTAACATGATCAATCCAATTACAAAACCAAATGGGAAAAAAAAGTAATCTTTATTAAGTTATAGAACAACACAAAACTAATTCAAGTTTAACTGACTGCAGAGCATCAAGCTAACCTGCCTCAGGTGCACTTTCAACAACAAAGCAACTCGTTTTTTTCTTTATTTCCACTCAGTTTTTGGATCACCAAACAGTAGATTAGCAATCTCAGTCCGCACAATTTCATATCAAAAGCTAAATACCTGCTAAAGGCGCAGTCTTTTCACCTAAACCAAATAGAAAATGCAATTCCCAACTAGATCCACTCACTCTCACATACAATTTGATGTCCATTCCCATCCATACACACACTTACCGTAACCATCTTCAACCAGGAAATTGAAGGCGTGGTTGTCGCATTTGTAGGTGAACTTGTCGTTGGAGGAAGGAAGTTTCTGGAGGCACTGAGCGGCGATCGCCGGGAAATTACCGGTGAACTCCGTGTATTCTGCTAATATCATAGTCCCTCGCGCCACGAAGCTGTATATGAACGATTCTTGACTCATTTTTGAAAATTTCAGTGACTCACTCAGGTCGGAGCAGACAAAAATGGGAGACCCAGATTTGGTAATGCAAATGCAAAGGAAGTGGGAGGTTGCAAGAAAGTAATAATGATGTCTTAAAATACCATAAAAATTCTCTCTATTTTCTTTGATGCTAAGCAAGGATTTTTCTCTGCAATTAATTTAGAGAAAGCGAGTTGAATGATTAAACGACCGCGTTTTGAAGCCGTGCATACGTAAACGGTGGACTTCGAATTTTAAAATTTTTTTTTTGTGATTTTTGACGTTGTTTGACGGTGTAAATAAAAAATTTAGACTGCGGCGCTTAGTTTATTAAATATGCTTAGATTAATAAGGTGGCCGGGAAATTAATTATTGCTGTATTGTGCTACTGCGAAATGACGATCGTGTCCTGCAGCTTCTGTTCCAGAAGGTGACTGTTGGGGAGGGGTAATATGAAGATTTTGTATCGGTAATGATATTGGGTAATTTTTTTTGTGTCAAGGATGAGGTTTATAATTTACAATGGGAAATGGTGGAAATAAAAGCCGGGATTGCCGGTTCGTTGGCTCTCCATCTTCACTTCTCTCCTTTTTTTTTTTCTTTTTGTATTTAAAGGATAGAAAAAAAAATCATCCTAATTCTTAGCTGCAGGCTTAATTAATTTCTCACATCTTTCTGTTCTTATGCTTTTCTAAGGAGTATGAGTAGGAGATAGGGATTTTTAAAAAAAATATATATACTGTTGAACCATATTTTTTACCATCACAAAACTCAATCTAATTAAGTATTGTTTGCTGTGTATTTTCAAACTCATACATGTTTACTCTTTCAAGAAATCTCAATGGTTTGATGATGAAATGGTGAATGCTAATGTCATATTGTTTTATAAAAAATATTCTCTGATGATTCATTCCTATTGAAGTGTTATCTATCATGGACTTTAAACTCATATAGTTTTGTTCTTAAATGATGTTTTTTGTGGATTGTGGCAAATCCAGAATTTTTACCTAGCAAAAATGTAGACACGTCTTATATCACCTTAGTATTATTAACAAACGCATATAATGCATTTCAACTATACATCAAATCAACCCGCATTTATAAATTCAAACTATTCAACGGAATTAGATCAGTATTTTTATAAATATTCAATCAATCAAATACAATTGAACTACAATTAGACTTAAAACACAAACTATGCATTAATATTATGTAGGCAAACTCTCTCTCTTTAAAACAAAAGCTCTCCCTTCTCTCTAGTTGCAAACCCATTTTCATGCTTCGTTTGGGCTGCCGTCGGTTCTTTTTGCCCACGGTAGCCCAAACTCCCCCCTCCGCCCTGCCCTCTCCCCTTCACCTCTTTTTCGTCTCCTCCTCCTTCCCCCTATCCTCTCCGCCCTTTCCTCCTTGTCCTCTTCCTTCCCTTAATTTCTTCTTCCTCCTGCTTGGGTTTGTCTAATAATTTTAGATCTAGGTGCTTTGTGCTAGATCTTTGTGTTTTGAGGGTTTATCTCCCTGTTCTCATGGCTTTTGTCCTTGATTTTATTGGGCTTTTTGTCCTGATTCATGCCACTTGCTGGTCCTGGTTGGTGGTGAACGACGATTCTCTTGGCGTGGCTGGTGGTGGTTTAATGTCTCGTCAGAGGGTGGTCAAGATCTGCTAGTTGATGGCTCCACGAACGCACACTTAAGGCCTAGTCCGGATCCAACTCCAAATTCAGCCTTTTATTTTTTTATTTGCTATATTGATGCTAGATTGTTATTGTTGTAATATTTCAATCTTTGGTATTGTTTAGTCTGCTCATGTTAATGCAGATCACATGACTGATATAACCTTTACCTTAGCCTAACCTTTGGATTCAAAAATCTATTGTGCATAATGGCTATTTATATCCAATATTTACATCAATTAAATATAGTTTTAGTTAAAAAAAACTATGCAATAATATTAGCTTATTTTAATATTAGCTTATTTTCTCTTCCAAATATTCATCTACTTGCCTAATTTCCACAAATCCGTAGCGAATCTTCATAAACAAATTCATATAATAATTAAGACCAACACTAGAGGAGATCAGAGTGAAAGATGAAAATAGGAGGAGAGTTACGTCAACGAAAACTCAAAATTGGGGACTTGAATGATAGGAAAAAGTATTTGGGGACTTAAAGGGATAAAAAGGGGAGCGCAGACTGCAAGCATGAGCTTCGCACCCCAGCACCCCCTCCCCTAAGATTCGCTTCTATATTGTGGATTAAGAAAGAAAGTTGCCTGTAAGTTACCTTTAGTTTTGACACCTTAATCAATATGAAATTATGACATAATAAATATACAACACCACAAAATTGCAAAAAAAGAGAAGGAAAAACAGCCTTTCTCTGTTAGCATACTGTGACGTCCAAATGGAGGGATAATATCAGAGCATTTTAATAACAATAAAGACTGAGTCGGGCCAAAGAATATGTTAAGAGGTGAAAGTATAAGCCCATTTCTAATCTAAATCTCTATTTTTAAGGGGAAATTTGACTTTTATGTTAAATTAAAATTAGATTTTTATCATACACCAAATACATATTGAGTAATAAAAATACGTTTGAAATATGTTGTAAAAATATCAGATTTTTAATTGACTGAGAATTGACCGAATATGTTAAGAGGTGAAGGTATAAGCATATCCATAGGGGCAAAAATGCAGTTAACCCAAATAAATCAGTTTGAAAATTACACATTCTCTCTCTCTCTCTCTCTCTCTCTCAACCCAAATTCAAATTCACCTTTGTCGGTCTCCAATCTCCACTTTAAACAACGTTGTCTCTTGTCTCTCTTTACTTCGAACTTTAAACCCCTCTCTTCACCTCTTTAATTGAACTCCACTAAACCTCAAGCCCTAGTCTTCTTCGCCCATTTCATCCATCACATCAATGGCCAACTCCGATTCCACTGCCCCTCCTCTCCCTGCCTCTGCTCCTCTTGTCCCTGTACGCTCTCTCTCTGCCCCCTCTCCTTGATCCACCTCCTTATTTTTCTCTCTTTTTTTTTCAATTTTTTTCCCGTATTTTATTTGTCTTCTTCTTGTTGCAGAAGAAGGAGAACATTTCTCCGATTGGCTCCAAAATCACGGTACCTTCACTTCCTCTTGCTTACTGATTCCAATTTCTACATTTTCTTCTCTTTTTTCTTGTCCTGGTTGAACATTTAATAGTCGATGGTGTCTGATGTGTGATTATTATTGTCCCTCAACAGGAATTAAACGAATCCAGAGCGGAGCTTCTCAGCAGGATTCAAGGCTTGAAACAGGTTCATTTTGATGCGTTTTGGTCGTTTTTTTTCCCACGTCATTGTTACTGCCAGTTTGGATTAAGAGGGAGTAATGTTTGTCGCTCAGGATTTGCAAAATTGGAGATCCAAATTAGACACTCAAGTCAAAATATACCGCGATGTAAGTATCCACTTGGTTTCTGCATTTAGGGCCTTGTTTGGATAGTTGACAGCATGATTGATTTATTAATATAGAGTATAGTATGGTACTGTAATAATTATTTACTATATTTTTGAAGATGATATTGTATAACATGGTTAAATAACTATTTTTGTTGGGTTCGGTGGTATAAGATGGTTGTAAAACTGATAAAATGACTAAAATGTCTGTATATATTACGGTGTCATACAGTATCCTATTAGCTGTATTTTAGAGATGTAAAATTTATAAACCACCTAAAAACATGGGGCACTATTATTTTCATGGTTTACAAAATCAGTTAAAATTTATGATTTAAAACCATGAAAAAACATAACATGAATATGTGAAAATCAAAACAAATAAGAATTTAACCATACTAAACTTTATGAAACCATACCCTACCATCAACTAAACAAGGCCTAGGATGCTGGTAAATGAATTGTCCTATGCACGTATTGAGCTTGCTTATTGCTAATGGATGTTGAATGTGCTTTGTAACTGAGCGGGGAATGAAATAGATGGAAGTTAGTAGTATGAAATCTCCATTTAAGTTGGATTCTTATAAAGGAAAACTTTAGATTTGGTTATTCAGATTTCAGAGACATATGACAAGCAATGAGGTTCAGCTTAAAGAAAATGGAGATTTTCTCTCTTTGTTTTTTTTTGTTTTTTTTGCTTTTTGCGTATCTTACTTGTGTTATCAATTTGGGGTTGTAGCATGTTCCTCAGTTCCTGTAAAATTGATTCTCAGTTCATGGCCAATGGCGAGAATTTTAAGTTTTGGATCTTAAGCTATAGTCCTTTCCATCTTGTTGGCATTACTTCAGTTTGTGCTTTCTTGTCATGCATTGCATTAAGTTCAACCTTTTAGCTACAAGTAATTGCAAATAAAATTTCTAAAATTTCCTTTACAATAAGAATGGAGTTTTTGTGTGAAGCTTTTCTATTATTAGTAACATACCTCAACGTTTACAATTGATAATATATCATGCTGTTATATTATTCATTTTAATTTGATGGAACTCCTTGCTGGCAATGTCATCTTATTCAAAAACATGATAAAATTAGGGTGATTTTTATTGTTTGACTGGCTGTTACAGCATAATTCACACATTTTGATTTGAATGCGGAAATTCCCGATTGATTTTATAGTTAACTTCAGTAAGTTTAAGATAGAATTGAATCTTGGTTCCATCGCTTCAATCCCCTGATACATGCTCTTGTTTTATGCAGGAGTTGTCAGATGTGAAGAAATCATTGAATGTTGAGGTGGAGCAACTTCGATCTGTGAGTGCTGGACCTGCATTATCAATTTTTTGTTCTTTTTTAAATTGGATTGCTTTTAATGGGAATGTTTTCTTGAATGCGAAAGGAATTTCAAGAGCTTAGAAACACACTCCAGCAACAGCAAGAAGATGTTACTGCCAGCCTAAGAAATTTGGGGGTATGTTGCTTTTGCTTTCTTTCTTTTTTTTTTTTTTTCATGCTTTCTCCATATAGTGTTAATTAATTATCACATGCCGCCTCGAAATTTAAGTGAAAAGCCTCAATTGATCCTTTATGTGTTTTAGCAGCTTCAGGATGGTTCAGGAGATAAGGTCCAAGATCTCAAGGTAGGAGAGAAAGCGGAGGAAGTGCATTCTGCTGCTGAAGAGGATCCTGCAGACAAGAAAGCGGAAGACTAGATCATTTCGACATCGGATAATTGTCTGCAATGAGTGTTCAATTCAACCATCTCTGAGTTTATGTTAATGGTGCTTTCAGTAGCACTTGCAAGTTAAACTTATCGCATAATGCAGAACTTTTGAGTTCTTCAAACATTTTACACGCTTTCATTCTACCATTAAAGCGATCTTGAACTGAAATGGATATCTTGGCAAAAACAGAAGAGGCTATGCTGAAATAACCTCATCATTAGATTCACAAATAAACCGAGTTGTATTCTTGTTGTTGGTGTCGGGTCAGGTGGTCAATGATTCAACGCCAGCTTTTGAAAGCGTAAACTCAGCAGCAGGGAAAGAAAGATTTAATTTTTCAGTTTCCTAAAGAAGCAAGTATGCCATTAATTCACAACCTCCTGCATTAACTCGCTTAGTCAAAATGATGTGCCTTGTCCATCAACATTAATTTTCTGATATTTCCAAGAAATTATTTACATGTTACAATACTCCAATCTGAAGTTCTGATCCAACTCAGGCGATGATTGATGAAAAAACCCAGAGAAGATTCTCTCCTCTTTAAAACAAAGACTCTCTGATCTCCTGGAGTTGCATTCTGGAGGCAGTTGCGTGGTAGTCATGATCAAAATGAATGCATATTTGAAAAGGGCTTAAAATTGAAGGCATCACAAATATGTGGTGATGATAGTGACTGACCTACCAAAGTCAGCTTCTTCAATGCCGATAATAGTCGTCACAACAATATGGTAATGTATTCCTTGCCTTTCGGCGGATTTACCTAATTACAGTATCTGGGTATGGCAATTTTTTTAGGATGTGATTGGAAATGCATGTCTTGTCAAAGTAAATTGGGAGAGTGTGTGTTCTTTACCTGCAACACATACTTGCTTCCAATATGATTTGTGGCTTCTTTATTGTGGAGAGATACAAGTACGGACTTGGAGAATTTAATCCCAGACCTGCCTCAATTTATTCTTTCCTCTCTTTACAACTCTCTTCAAAGCTTTCAAAGGCTCACTCTCTCAAACTACCTCTTCTTCAAATTCTCTACATAGTTCCTCTCTGCCATTCTAATGGCTACAACAACAGTACATGTTGCTCCTGCTGCTTCCAAAGCCCTCAACTGTCAGGTTTTTGTGTACAATGTGTATTACACAGGATGTAAATGTAAGGCCTTTCGTCATCTTCTATACGAGTGAGTATACTCTTCTTTGTTTTGCAGATATGGGTCTTGAAAGTATCCATTCACTGCCAAGGTTGCAAGAGAAAAGTCGAGAAAGTGCTACGAGGAATCGATGGTACTGCACCTTCTTGTTGTTTGTTAATGCAGATTTTTGTTTATGAAACAAGTGTGCATTGCCTTTTTTGTTACTATCTTGGTACTTTCAGGCGTTTATACAACAACAATTGATTCACAACAGCAAAGAGTGACAGTTACTGGCAACATTGAAGTGGAGGCATTGATCAAGAAACTCAACAAAAATGGTAGACATGCTGAGATTTGGCAAGAAAAGCTTTCCAGAGGGAAAAAAGAAGCAGCCAGAACAAGTAATAGCCATGACCAAGACGACTCGAAGAGTGATCAAAAACACGGTAATAATGGAAGCAAACTCTCTGTCAAATTCAGTGGAGTTGGATCGAGTGAAGTGATAAAGAACACTGACAAACCCACCGTCAGCGGAAATGAGGATGGTGGTACAAAAAGTGGTGGTAAGAAGAAGAACAAGAAGGAACAGAAGGAATATAATGGCAACAGTAATCACTCATCAGAGTCAGCAACATCCGGTCAAGCTGCAACTGCTGATTATGGGGGAAGCATGGATCAAGCTGTGAGCTCAAATAACCTGAACCCGACACTTCGGCATTCAATCCAAATTCCACAAGGGTTTTTCTATGTTCCCTCAGGGTACGCAGCAAATATTAGCATGGCATATCCAAGTGGAAGCTCTGCAACTAATTTTTATTTCGCTCCACCATCATCATCAATCTATGAAAATGCAACTGCTCATCGAGCAATAACGCCTTCAGGTTTAGACACACTTCACATTTTCAGTGATAAAAATGTGAATGGATGTATGATCATGTGATCAAAGTGATGATATTTTGGAGATTTTGCTCCTGTGGTGGAGTGTTAAGACAGTTCTGTTTAAGATAGTTACTAGAAGCAGTCGGGGAAGTTTTTGCGGTTTTGGGGTACATCATAATGTCTAACTTGCAGATGTTTTTGGTGGCTGAGAATGTAACTAAAGATGCATGCATGGGTATATTGCATCAACTAGAAGCAGTAACAGAAAAGTTCAATTATGTCACTTTCTCTTGGATTGAACAGCCTCATGAATACACAAACCAGTAATCTCTTACCAACTAATCGCTAATTCTTCAACTAACTGATAGCTAAAGCTAAGATCAGGGAAGTGTTAGAACTTTTTCTGTTAAATGAGATGAGATCAACGCTTGCATCTTAAAATACATGCTTTCTCAGGCATTTAGCACATTTAGTTCCTTAGCAGAAAAAAACAGAGAAAGCTAGAGATAACAGTGAACAGAAAACCAATAAACGCATAATAAGTTAGTGAATTTGTTGTCATTAGTTAAAGGGTAACCTCTTGATTTCTCATTAATATAATATCAGTTTTTTTTTCCTTCTAAACAGTATTAATATAGTATCAGTCAGTATTAATATAATCACAATTACAGTTACATCATCATGATATTTCCTCCTCCTGCCTGCTGGAATATTCATCAATTGTACTGAAACCTGTTTTCAGAATAAAACCATCGGCACTAGTTATGGATGAGATAATCTTGCATTTATTTTCTTAGCGCTAAAAGAACTTCGATGAAGTAGAAATGGTTTTCTTATATTTTTTTCCCCCCAAACTAAAACTAAATGAATATTTTGGGGTCAGTACACGAACTATATTTGCAGATAAAACTATTAAAAGCATGCTGGACGCTATCAAGCACCCCTTGTCTAAATAAATCGGATGAAACTTCAAGCTTATGATCTGAATCTTTGTCACTGCAAATGCCTGAAGGATTTCTCCCTCTAGCATTCTCGTTACCATCTTCAAGACCATACTGAAGAGATCCATTCTGATAAAGCCCATTGGGAGCCTTGACAACATCATCCTTTGATTCCCAATCCAATAAGTTAGTGTGAAATATGATGTTTTCATACAATGTTCCAGCCAAGAAGTCAGCAGCATCTCTTCCGTTGAAGCCATCATAGATTGCACAAAAAAGCCACCCATTTTCTTCTGAACAAACAGCTTGAACACGATCTTCACCAGCAGCTCCACCTGCTACCTGAACTTCCATGGCATTAAGGAAACCTTCATTTCTAGAAGGGGCACTCATAGATTTGAATGAATAAGAATCATAGTCAAGTGGAGTCGGACTAGATGGGCTGCAGCTCAGGTTTGACATACTGCTTTGAAGAGATGATGATAATATATCCAACCTTGAAAGACTTGGCGAAGAGGGAATCTTACGGAATGAATTAGGAGAGTCCCAACTCGGAAGTATTTCTGCTCCAATCACACCATTGCAGATGTTCATGTTGGCTAGTGTGGCATTAGCACTCAAGGCAGCACCAGACAAGCAAGTGAAGCTGCTGTTTCTCGGCAGTTTAGCTCCAGCCGAAGTTTTATACCCATTTGGAACCATGCAGAACTCGTCCTTATGATCATTGCATTGATACCCAAAACTTACTTTAAGTTCTCCTTCAGAATCAATTATACTTTCCCCAGGCATGACTTGCAACTGAAACATATTCAATGTTAATATCGTTGATATGGAAAAAAAATGTGATAAAATCTGAAAATCAATCGAAAATTTAAAAGTCTAGAGCCAGAAGAATAGAACACGGAAAAGACACTTGAAATCGAATCCACAACCATGTCAGGCTGAGTGATCATGAAGAACATGACTATCTAAAATTCCCAATTGAAAAACTCGATAAGATCATCATTTTTATGACTAGACATGTAATTGAGATCAATTCTAATAAGACAATAAACTTGAAAAAGAAACTACTTAACAAGTGATTAGTGGATTGATCCCTGCACCAAACCAACTCAGAAGAATAGAACAGTATGTTCTGCATTAGCGATTTCTCGGATTTAGGAAACCTAATCAATGAAATGAGATTAAGTAAAAAGATAGATAACAACATCTCCGATCCACAATTACATTGAATTTCTATTCATTATTTAAACAACTACAATGATCAAAATCTCAACAATAACGCCAAGATTTATATATTTTAGTCCCATAATTTTGGAATTCAATATCTTTATCGTATGAAATGACCTGAAAGGCTGAAACCTTGTCATTTTCAAATTGAACTAGCAACACTGAACCCATAAAACCCGGGAAGATCCAGAATCGTAACAAAACTTGACCAAGAAGGAAGAACTTAACAAGAAACAAAAGCAGAACCCTCTCAAGTCATCAAAAGAAAGAAACACATAGAGACGAAGCTGTATAAAGAAAATCAAGAGCTACCCGACTTCAATCTTCAGGGCTAAAAACCGAAACCAAGAAAAGGACTTGAACCCAATATGAAACTGCAACTGTGAGCTTCAAAAGTGGAGCGTTACAGCGAGCAAGAAGAGAAGGGTGGTGAAGAACCTGCGAGGAATAGGGACGTTAAAATCGTAGGCTTTGAGAAAGAGAAGATTTGGACGGTGGAGAAGATTGAATGCTAAAAATAGTGGAATTTTTATTTATTTTATTTTATTTTATTTATTGATTGCATTTTTAGGTTTTA
Source organism: Flueggea neowawraea (assembly GCA_948243855.1). Lineage (NCBI taxonomy): Eukaryota > Viridiplantae > Streptophyta > Magnoliopsida > Malpighiales > Phyllanthaceae > Flueggea > Flueggea neowawraea. Next base: position 15,877 of record CAODLS011179880.1, read on the forward strand.
GTTTCAAAATTATGGCGTTTCTTAAGTTAAGTTTTTGTATTTTGTCATTTAAAAAATATAAAATTAATATTTCTATTTGAATTAATTTATTATTTAATTAAAACATACATCATAGTTAACTCAATTCAAATGGTTTCGTGGCCATTTCTTATGGAAGGAATAGCCCAAAAGAAGCCCAACTGACTCAACTATCCGTTGAGTTATTAGCTTCCTCATATTTCCGCCAACCGCCACTCTTCTTTCCCGCCAAAATTAGTTATGTCATGACTTGCCAGAAAGCCCATCTCGTTCAACTGCTTCGATGCTGTAGTAATTTTGTTTCTGCTACTTCAATACATGGAAGTATGATGAAATTAGGGTTTGTAAGTGATACTATCACTGCAAATCACCTCATCAATTGCTACGTGAGACTTCGAAAGTTGGGCCTCGCCAGATTGGTGTTCGCTGAAATGCCTGAACCAAATGTCGTGTCCTGGACATCGCTCATGGCTGGTTATGTTGACACGGGCCAACTAAAATCTGCTCTCTTGTTGTATAGTGAAATGCAGGAGAGCTCGGTCATGAAGAATGATTTCACTTTTGCGACGGTAATTAAGGCGTGTTCTGCACTTGCAGACCTTGTAACAGGCAAGAAAATACATTGCCATGTTGAGATTTTGGGTTTTCAGAGGGACCTTGTGTTGTGTTCTTCATTGGTTGATATGTATGGGAAATGTAATGCGGTTGATATGGCTAGGTGGGTTTTTTGATATGATGGATTGTAGGAATGTCGTGTCATGGACTTCAATGATAGCAGCATATGCCCAGAATGCAAGAGGAAATGAAGCTCTTCAGGTTTTTAGAGAATTTAACTGTTCGATGTCTGAGCGTCCAAATGGGTTTATGTTGGCTAGCGTGGTTAATGCTTGTGCAAGTCTAGGTAGGCTGGTTTTGGGGAAATTCGTGCACGGGGCAGTGATTGGTGGTGGGTATGAATTACAGGATGTGGTTGCAAGCGCTGTTGTTGACATGTATGCTAAATAAGAAAGCTTTAGCTACTCTGATAAAGTTTTTAGAAGAATTCAAAGCCCTTTAGTAATTGACTACTCTTCAATGATTGTTGGTTCTGCAAAATTCAGACTTGGGGAGCTATCCCCCCAACTCTTTGAAGAGATGATCAACAGGGGAATAAAACCAAATGACGTCACCTTTCTTGGGGTATTACACGCTTGTAGCCACTCGGGACTCGTTGACGAAGGGCTTCAGCACTTGGAATCAATGTACGAGAAACACGGGATAATGCCTGATGAAAAGCATTATACTTGTGTCGCTGACATGCTTTGTCGGGTTGGCCAAGTAGATGAGGCGGTTAGCAATCTCCATGAAGGTCAGTCCCATTCAAGGCGCTCTATTGTGGGGCACGCTTCTTTCAGCTAGCAGACTTCAAGGACGACTTGATCTTGCCATTGACGCTAGCAAACGACTGATTGAATCGCGGCAGCAGGTTGCAGGTGCCTATGTGACATTATCAAACACTTATGCATTGGCTGGAGACTGGGATAAATGTCATAGTTTCTGGCCCGAAATGAAACTCACTGGGGTTTATAAGGAAACAGGGTGCAGTTGGGTTGAGATTAAGGATTCAGCTTACGTGTTATATGCCGGAAATCTATCATGTGAAAGAGGGGATGAGATCTTAAGTTTATTGAAAAAGCTGGAGAAGAAAATGAAGGAGAGAGGGTATGTAGGAGGAAGCACAGGTTTGGTTTTTGTTGATGTGGAAGAAGAGGCCAAGGAAGAAATTGTTGGTCTGCACAGTGAGAGATTGGCCTTGGCTTTTGGGTTGTTAAGCATACCTAAAGGAGTGACTATTCGAGTGATGAAGAACCTAAGAATGTGCAGGGACTGTCACGAGGCTTTCAAGCTGATCAACGACATTGTAGAGAGAGATTTTGTTGTGAGAGATCTGAACAGATTTCATCATTTTAAGAAAGGATTTTGCACTTGCAAAGACTTCTGATGATAACAAAAAAATGTGTATCTCTGCTATCATCTCCTGCCGCCGTAGAAATATCCTTCCATTCTTGCCTGCCAAAGATGCCATCAATTTTTGTACTTTATCAAGACATTGGGATTCCTTATGGACTTCAATTCCTCACCTCAAATTCTTTTATGAATCTACTGAAGGTGAAGACATTGACCGGTTCACCTCATTGGTTGACAAAACCCTGATGATATACAGAAAGGTAAACAAATTCTTGCCAGAATTTCATCATGACATATGCTTCCTCAAGGATAAACAAATTCTTTCAACCAATAGAAAAAGTAAGTCACATTTTTTACAGTATGCTGAAATAAATACCAACTAGAAGAGTTTACAACATTATATTAGGAAGACATCAATATCAACAAGCTATGAGGTCGTTGGTATTGGCACTTGGGTAGCTCGTTGGTACTGACACTTAGAGATGAAAAGTTCGATTTTCTGTAGGGAAAAAATTGACTTATAAAAAAGATGTTTATTTTTCAGGCAAAAGATCCAAGTTAAGCAATCTACGTTGATGCCAGCACACAATCGATGAGACAAACCGATATCTACAAACTAGACAGATCAATTCTATCTCAACTTTGATACGTAGAATGATTTTAAAAAGTGCACCAGGATCATGAGAAAATTAAATTATACAAAATCTTTCAACTGACAAAATAATATAAACAAATATCAGTATTATTAATATAAGTGAATAATTTCAGTAATGATACATGTAGAAGAGATTTCAGGGAATGAAAAAACGAAACTTCAAAAGTTAAGATCAGCAAGTATCTTATCTAAAATCAGTGGCTGCAAAACCCTCAAAGCTAAACGTATTGTAAATTGAAAAGCTCATTTGATATCATGCCCTCCCACTAGAATTAGATCCCAAAGTTCTGCACATAAGCTTCACCATATCTTGGAAATTTGCTAACTTCAAATAACATGGACATGTAACAATCTCAAACACAGCACATTCTTCAAACGAACAAGATCATCAGTGGCCATTGAGAGGTACAGGGTGAGTTTTATATAATATTTTATTGAAACTGCTACATCGCTGTAAGGTTTGAAAAGTCTGTCCTGTCTGAACTTTTTGCACTTCACGGCAAGAGGTTAGACATAAATAGCAATATTAGAAGATAAAACACAGAATTAAGCAGCATCTTCGGAGTATATGTCACATTATAATATCTGAAAGAACTATAAAGGGAATAATATAACCAAACGACAAGACTCATAAAATGATTTTACCACTCTAGCAAGTCAGTGAAATACTAACATAAAATGTTGGTTCACTGGCAAATAATTTCTGACCAAAACTAAAGCCAAGACAAAAATAAGGCTGCTTCACATGGATCAGCTCAAAGCTATATGCTTGTACAGAATAAAATGGAAGGATTATCAGATGAAGGTAGGTAGGTAGCTATGTTCATTACCTCCCAAAGTTCTGCCTGGTATATGGGCAATTACAACTACGTGCTCATTGAGGTTCAATTGAAATGGAAATACATAGTAAAAATTTGGACAAGTGGTGTAGGTACATGCCTTTTGTAATAGCAATACGGGGAAAAAGAGCAAATAAAACAGATGTCAAAGTGCAATGCCACAGGTTTTAATAAAGAAAGGCACAAGTAAATGCAAAGAAGAAACCAAATTCATCACCTTAATGGAAAACAGAAGGTGTGAAGCCAATACTGTTACTCCACTTCCCAGTCAAAAACGTCTCTCTTTACAAATGAAAGGTTGCACTTTACGGTGAATAATAGAAACTACCCTTTTACCTCTCATAAATGGTTGCTTACACTTTTACCTCGCATAAATAGCTGGCCCAGTATGTTGTATCTCGAATGTGCCTCCATCAAACATTAGCTTACTCTGCTCACAGTCCAAGACGAGAAAGAATGGAAGACAAAGTCTCCAATTCTTTTTTGCATCACTTGATGATGGTACGTGACAGGTGCCAATGTTTTTTGAACCATACAACCTACAAAGATTTCATAAAATTGTAATATGAAGAGTACTGAACAATAAAGAGAGCAAAAGTTTTTTACATACCTTCAATTAAGATTGAGAACTCGTCCGTCTCAGATAAGCAAGGCAAAAGCTCAAGCTTGAGAATTCACAGCACAAGAGAAACTTTCCAAAGAATTTCATTTCTATTTTTGTTAAGTTTAAATAAATGGTAACAAAACGGTGTGCTCCTGATAGAAAATGGATTATTCATCACACTACCAGTATTCAACCTCCTCAAAATGGTTGTCCAATGATTTGCATAACCTATAAGTAGTTTCTTTCTCGAGCTCCATACCAATGGAGCTAAAAAATTATAAACTGACTTGTTACATATCCTCCAAAATCTGCTACCAAACAAAATTCTATACCTTTTTCCCAACATAAATTACTTAAGGGTGAGCAAACTTTGCCTTTATCCAGGTCAAGGACAAGCTGTCAAAAATGACAATACAAAATCTGCCAGTAATCTCACTTTGTACACATGTACAGAGAGGTCCAAGTGGCTGCTGACCCCACTTCTTCATTGGTTTGCAAGTGCATCTCTAAGTAGGAAGATTTTCACCTTTTGTTCCTTGGGGAATGCCAAGTACAGAAAAAGAACAAGATCACACACCTGTACAGAATCGACTACTGCAACGGTTTATCGCCTCCATTGCAAGCCGAACCAGATGAATGAGTTCATCTACATCATGGAAGCTGAAATCAATAGCCTTCTTAACAAAAGTAACACACTCTTTTTGCTGTGCCTCATCAAAAAAACAGTTAGCAGCTAAGAAAGCATTCTGGGATTTTCTTGAGGCCTCAATGGCAAAATTTACATCCTGAGACTGCAAAACAGAAAAATTATGATACTCATACCTCTTGCATCACGCCCATATCCAGCATAACCATAAGAAGTGCAAGACAACTGCAGAGTATAATTCTGAATTTCCAAACCGGAGTTTGAAATCTTTGATCATACAATCCTAATGGTCAATATGAAAAGAAACTTACAAAGTCCAGCAGTCGAAGAAAATTTGAGTGGTTTCGAGCAACAATGACAGGGTTGCCAGCAACATGAGAAACTGAACCCTTGGATAAAGGAGTCTTATCTACACTTCCTTGATTGTTCAAGTTATCAACATCCGATGCAGACGATGATGACAATTCCCCTGAAAAATAATGCACAAAATACATAGTTATGAGAATAAAAATGTTCAACACCTAATTATTTTGAGTGAATAGCTTACGAACAGACAACAGAATACATAGAAAAAAAAAAGAAAAAAATGATAATAGAAAAGCAAAGATGAATTCGCATATATTCGTTTCATGGTTACCTTTGGGAATCATCTGTAGACTTGCTTGCAACTCAGTCCTGTCTTTGCTTGAACTAGAATTTTTGCAGAAAACCAATCTATAGTACGCAACTTCCATGCATTTATATGCCAAAGCAGCAGCAGCCAACTCATGACGTCTTTCGTATTCTTGGGCACAGCCCCTGTCAGTATATTAAAAAAATTAGTTTGTAGCCAAGCTTCAACAGTCTCGTTCAAATGTTCAACAACCAATAGATCTTTTTTTCTTTTATGGCACAAACAACTTCAGATCTTTGCTTACTCGCACAGTTTAGCTGTTATACTGTATATTTGCATTTGACTCATCTCCCCCTGCTTTGCACTCTCACTATTGCAAATTTCTAGGAGAGAAGCTCCACTAAGATACTTCATGGCAGCTTGAAAGTATGATTCATTACTTTCAAAACAAAACCCAGAGCTCTAAAAGACAACGAAACAATTAAAAGTTAAAGACAAGAATAACTAT
>CAODLS011180023.1:0-16200 GCA_948243855.1 Flueggea neowawraea
AAGTATATGTATATATTGTCTGAATGCATGTTTTGTGATATGGATGCAAACGTTTTGGTAAAATGAATTTCATAAAATGTATTATGTATATAGTGTGTATACTATATGGTGTCTATGTATGTGTGCGATATTTTGAAAAAGGTTTTCAAACCAGTCTTTGTGAGGCACGTATGAGGCGGTTTGACATGTCATTTCCTCTCTAGGGATTCTTACCCCTTCTTCTTCTGTTGTCTATGTTAACCTTTTTTCATAGGTGACATTTTGGACGCTTGTGAGGTACTTTTGACTATAGTGAGTGCCCTTGCTCGAACTCTACTTTGTTCCGTCATAGAGCTCCACATCAGACTACTTTTGGGATATTGGGCTACACTTTTGTATTTTGGGATTAACTCTGATCAATTTATTTTTTTATTAATATTTTTGCTATATTGTATATATATATATATGGTTTTGTTTCATTTATAAAATTTTTATAAATATTTTAAATAAATATTTGGATAAGTCGGATAAAATGTTTGTACACAGAGGCTTGTGTGGGATGGACGGGCTTCCATAGACGGTCTGCCTCGTATGCCGGTCACGGGCCCGACTATGGGTCGTGACATGTAGGATGGAATTAATTGGAAGAAACAAGATGAAACAAGGTGAACAAAGTGGCAACTATTGGAAACAACATTTAAGACGTCATTGATGTGTGTAACGTCTGTCTCGACCGAGACATGACAATCCAACGTAGGAAAGTCACTGTCAAGACGAAAAGGGAGAAACAATGAAGTGTCTCGGTTGAGACTTTTGTCTCGGTCGAGACAGTTGGGCATGCAGGCAAAGACAAAAAAGTGACGAGGAGAGAGAAAATTATAGGGACCTATGGGCATTTTTGGCACATCTTTTGTAGGGTTTTATTGCTTGGACAAGGGATATAAATACCCTCTTTTGTCATCATTTGGGACATATTTACATCATTCCTAATCTATAAATTAGAGTTTTTCCATTTTAAAGAACAATTTGAATTTCTTAGATTAGATCAAGGAAAGGAAGGGAAATTTCAAATCTTGTATCAAAGGCACTTAGGATTTGTCTCTCTTTCATTTTCCTCTTTTGTATTTGAATTTTAATGTTACTTTTAATGGATATTTATGTTTTTATGTTTGATTTAAATATGTTAGCTTGATTTTTATTATTGGGGTGTAGGGATGCAGGCTAGGATGATGGATTTGCTAAGTTAATGCTTGAGTTTTGTGTTTGTTCATTGTTCATATCTATTGAATGTTGGGTTGGTTCATTGACTTGTTTGGATGGATTGCAAGCTAGATTCATCACCTAGTTTATAGTTTTAGCAAACCTTATTGAAGAATCAAGAGATAAAAGTGAGGTAAGGCCACAAGCAATGATCTTGTTGAGTGCTAGAGTATAGATACTTGGTGCCTACAAGGTGTTCGATGAAATACCCCACTAACCTAATGACCCTAATTAACTTAAGTGAGGTGGAGAGAACCCTCTTATTTAATGTAATGATGATTTAGATGACATTGAGAGAGGCTCCAAACTAGCTTAGAGAAGAGAACACCCAATCCGAAACCACATCAATTTAGCTTAGCAAACCCAGATTCCTAGCGAAATCTTGAACCTTAACACTTTTATCTTATTGATTTTCAACTTTTTACTCCTCGTTTTCATTTATTACTTTGCGTCTTCTTTCAATTACTCAAAAACCCAAAAACCAAAAATGATTTCACTTGCTTTTATTTTATTTGTTGATCACAATTAATCATGTTTCATGTGGATTCGATACCTTAGGATACTCTTGAGGGTTAAATCTACGATGATCCTTGTACACTTGCAAGGCATCGATCAGTAATAAAACAAAATAACTTATTTTGGATGTCAAACATAAATCTCTCTGTCTTTCATCTCTTTCCCTTCTTCTCGACTTCTCTTTATGGATTAAAAAATTTATCACTATTATCTTGTTTAAACTACATGCGTTTTTATTTCTTTAGCAAAAACAAAATGCCTTATTGTATATATCAAACAAATATGTCCCTATTTTTCATCTCTCTCCCTTATTCTCAATGGAGAAATTTATCATAATTATGTTGTTTAAGCTACGTGGGGTTTTATTTCATTAGCGATAAAACAAAACACCTTATGTTATATATCAAACAAATATATCTCCATCTTCCATCTCTCTCCCTTATTTTCAATGGAGAAATTTATCACAATTATGTTGTTCAAGCTGCGTGGGGTTTTATTTCGTTAGTGATAAAACAAAACACCTTATTTTATATATCAAACAAATATGTCTCTATCTTTCATCCCTCACCCTTATTCTCATTGGAGAAATTTATCACAATTATGTTATTTAAGCAACGTAGGGTTTTATTTCCTTAGCAATAAAACAAAATGCCTTATTATGAATGTCAAATAGATGTGTCCCTATCTTTCATCTCTCCCACTTGTTCTCGACACCTCTTTTATCGAAAAAAAATATCACAATTATTAGTTAAACAGTATTAAAATTGTTTGACGACTTCTTAATCGGAAAATATTCTAAGTTAGTAACAAAAATACAAACAAAAAACTACATTAAAGGAAAGTAAAATAAGAAAAAATCCTAATAAAAAAATCTCATGGACTAATTTTACAAATTGAATTCAATATTGATAGAAAAATAAACTTCTGTTTTGGGTTGTCTCAAATAATATTGCGTTAAAGTTGCATAGAAGGCATGAAATACTTTCATGTCCTTATGGAATGGTAGATATGAGAAAGGCTATATAGAATAGCAAGTGAAGAAAGGCTCTATTTAGGGGGGTTCCAAGAATCGTGTCTTATAAATATGTTTGCAACAAATCACTTGCTCCTAAGTTGTCTGCATTTGTCACTATTCTCGACCTACTATGTTGTGATTGAAGTAGAATTTTCTTGAAGAATTGAGAAGTCATGTTGATGTTTGATGAAGCAAGTCAAAATGAGACGGATTGGAGACGAAAATGGCATGTTTTGGAGAAACAGTGGAGGATATGGTCTGGGACACGACAGAGTTTCACGTCTCCATACACAGACGCGATGAAATGCCTGTGCTCGACAGATCCGACCGTGTCTTAGTTCCTTTTGCCTGTGTCTTAATTCGGGATGGTCTTAGGACATGAATTAGGGTTCTGCGTGGTCTATTTTGGCTAGGGTTTCATTGATAACTATAAATAGGTGGCTTGAAACAATTCTTGTAAGCCTTTGAAAGCCATTGTATGCCTTTGTGCGGTTTTGACTTAGTAATAATAGAATTACTAGCTCTCTACTTACAGACATAGGTTGATTGACCAAAATATGTAAATCTTGTGTTCTTGTATGATTGCTCTTGTTTAATTATGCATTCTTCTATCGTCTGTTTTCCTGACAAATGGTATCAGAGCCATAGAAGTTTGTTCAAAAACTCCTGGGTTTGTTCTGTAGAAAGAAGATGTCTTCGTATAAATTCGAGATTGAGAAATTCAATGGGCCGAATGACTTCACGTTGTGGAAGCTGAAGATGAAGGCTATTCTGATTTAGTAGAAGTGTGAGGAGGCATTAAAAGGTGTAGAGGGCATATAGTGCAATTCTATTTAGTCTGGCAGATGAATCTTGTGGGAGATAACTGATCAAACTACTGCAGGAGGCTTATGGAATAAGCTTGAGAGTAAGTATCAGAAGAGATCTCTGTCAAACAACCTTTATCAGAAAAGGCAGTTGCATACCTTGAAGATGACCGAAGGGATGCAGGTAAAAGAACATCTTTATAATTTTGATAAGATTATATTAGATTTGAAAGGTGTTGGTGTTGGACTTGAGGAACAGGATCATGTTATGTTTCTATTATATTCCTTGTCTAGGTCTTATGAGAGTTTTGTTGATACTATAATATATGGTAGAGATGGAATCTCGATTAATGATGTTAAGGATGCTCTGTTGTCTAAAGAACTGAAGAGGTTAACTTCTAGTTCAGGTGGAGACAGTGTGGAGTCTGAGGTAACTATGAGTAGAGGTCATAAAATGGGATAGAATCATGGGTTGAGGTGTTATCACTGTAAGGATATTGGGCACATGAAAAAGAATTGTCCACATAGGAAAAATAGTAAGGAATCAAGGGCAACAATAGTTCAGAATAATTCTGTGGGGGTTCATGATAATTCTGATGGGGAGAAAACAATGAAGTTTTGACATTTACCACATCTAAATCTAAAGATAGCTAGATTGTTAACACTGGAGCATCTTGGTATATGATATTTTTCAGGAAACTGTTTGATTCTTTTAGAGAATAGAGAGGCAGTGTGAAATTGGGAGATGGTGAGAAGCTGAGTGTTGAAGGTAGTGACTCTTTATAGATCAAGATGCATAATGGGATGGTCAGAAAACTTGATGCTTGGTATGTTCCGGAATTGCAGAGAAATTTGATTTATGTCAGTGCTTTGGCTGAGCAAGGTTATGGTTTCTCTGGAAGAGGTGGAGAGATTCAGGTGTTCAAGGGTTCCTTGGTAGTGACGAAGGGTAAATAGCAGAATGACATTTACACCTTGATTGGTAACTCGGTAGTTGCTAATGGCTTAAGGACTGTTGTAAGTTTTGCAGAAAAACGGGTGGAGTTTGTGATCGAGACTCCGGAACAGGCAAAGATCAACCAGGTTGATCCATGAGAGGTAACAACAAAGGAACTAAGGCATGATAATTGTGTTGGTGATGGAGAAAGGCAGTCACTTGAAAACACAGGATAGATACGGGATGATGTGTTGTTAGGTGTGGATGGTAAATAAGTAAAGCTAACTAGTGGAGACAAGTCCGGTTTGGACTTGGCTCATTGTTACAAGACTTAAGGCCCTTCAGGGGTGTGGCAGAGGAGTGATTCTATGTTCTAGGTTGTACAAGGAAAGAAAATTCACTTCAAGGTGGAAAATTATTGAGATTGAAGTGGAATTTTCTTGAAGAATTGAGAAGCCATGTTGATATTTGATGAAGCAAGTCAAAATGGGACGGATTGGAGACGAAAAAAGACATGTTTTGGCGAACTAGTGGAGGACATGGCTCAAGACTGTGTGATGCCAGAGTTTCGCGTCTCGACATATGGACGCTAGGAAATGCCCATGTCTCGAGAGATCCGACAATGTCTTAGTTCCTCTTGCCCGTGTCTTAATTCTGGATGGTCTTAGGACGTGAATTATGGCTTTGGGTAGTCTATTTTGGCTAGGTTTTCATTGTTAACTATAAATAGGTGGCTTGGGACAATTCTTGTAAGCCTTTGAAAGCCATTGTATGCCTTTGTGCGGTTTTGACACAGGAATAATAGAATTACTAGCTCTCTGCCTATGGATATAGGTCGATTGACCGAACCACGTAAATTTTGTGTTCTTGTGTGATTGCTCTTGTTTAATTCCGCGTTCATCTATCGCATGTTTTCTTAACATACTCATTTTCAATCCTTGTCCAAAAATATCAAGATTGATTTTTAGATTTTTTTTAGGTGTTTCTCGTTATTTATTTAAGATATTGGTTCCATGGTTCTAATGATGATTCGAGATTAACTCCTCAAACTAATGCTTTGAAACTTTAATACAATCATTGTTTTGTTCTAATTTCTAATTTAGTTAATTTTTATTTGATGTAACATAATTTCTCTATTAATCCATGAAGTGTAGTAAATTCTTCTATTTGGTCTTGAAATAAGCTCATTTAGTCTCTCTCTTTATTTCTCTATAGGTATATTCAATTATTATTATCAAAAAACCAAAACACCGTTGTCTACTAAATAAGGTGGTTCATTTCTTCATCTTCTCGTATCCAGTAAATCCTTTTATTTGGTCCCTATATTTTGGAAAGTATTTCATTTGGTCAATCTATCAATCATTTTTCGTTAAGTTCAATTTAGGGAGAATGGACAAATGGATTAATGAGGTGATTTCTAAAACATAGGATCAAATAACAGAATTCACTAAACCTCGGGAACGGTTAAGGAATTTTCCTATATTAATTGTCATTAGGAACCGTTTCTATATTAATTTTTGCTGAGTATATTTCCTAATTTATTTTAATTATCGATTCATGAAGCTCAAGATTGTGGAGACGCATCACTTGAATTACTGTGGGAACCTAAAGCAAATATTATTTTGGCCTTATCACTAAAAGCATTCCCAATATATTATTTAATTTATATTATCTCTACTGTTTATTTAAAAATTTTAATCCATTTTACTTTTTATCTCATTTATTAATATTTTATTATTACATAAAAAAAAGTAGAGAGGGTTCCAATTTGATAAAAAAAATGAATTGAACTATCTCTATATTTTTTTGATGTAACAATAAAATATTAATAAATGAGATAAAAAAGTAAACCAGATACAAATTTTTAGATAAATAATAAAAAAAATGTGAATTAAATTATATATTTTAACTCTCCAAAATGAAAAAAAATTGTTAGGGATGCTCTAAACATAGTTGGTTTAGTTGGTCAAGATTTTAAGATTAACATGGACTCTCTTTTTGTGAAAAAGATTCCTTTCTTTTCTCTGCGCCAAACAATGCAAATCCCACCCCAAACCCCCAAATCTCGCACGCAATTCAGTACGAGCAATATTATTATCAGTGAGATCAGAGAAGAAGTGAAACAAGTTCGTATCATTTCATTAAAAATAGAAAACTTGTAAGAAGTGACTGCAAAAATACAGAGAAAAACACCTTTTTTTTTTATTGTCAACTGTCATTCAAAGGCCAGTTAATATTAGTTATTGCTTTGATGGCTCAAGAGAAGCCCTCAGAAGCAAAACCTTCAGGTGGGGGCAACCAACCCATCTAGGCAATCAGAGATGGCGAGAGGTTCAACTGCATTGTCACCTCCTTCGCATTCTTGGTTCACTCCAAAGAGGTAATGTCACACCCTTTCTTTCTATATAACCATGCTAAAATATGTATTTATAGTCACGGAAACATGCTTTTATATAGATCATTCATATCTAGATACACATAGCAAAGTTTTTGTTCAAAATATACGAACAAGCTAAACAAAAGTACATATAACACTCATAAAGTCATTTCAAGACTATATATATGATGACAACATGATATAGAGGAGAGAGAGTGTATGACCATGGCGGATGACTTGTGCTCCATGTAGATACATTGATCAGACTCACGCTTGATCAACTTCAAAAACCGTATTATGCTATAAACCTAGAAAAAATATTAGTGTTTTATATGAATTGTTATTCAGTGAGAGAAATTGGCATTGATATATCCACAACAAATAACATACACGTCCAATCATATATATATATATATATATATATATATATATATATATATATATTAATCATACAATATGTAACAATGCAAGTGAATGTAATTCCAATTATGTTTTGGATCTTGTTCAGAACATGATAGGTCTCAACTCGGGTTCGATACTATAAGAGACATATAATCTCGAAGCTATAAGCCAGCTGGCAGTCTGTGAACTATAAGAGACTTGAAGTCTCGATCTTTGAACTATAAGAGACAATAAGTCTCAAATCATTTGAACTATAAGTGACGTCGTAGGTCATATCATGTAACTATAAGAGAAATTAAGCATGTTGGTCAAATGCGCCTTTTAAGTCGATAATGCAAGTGACATATACCAATTCAATCTTTAATCAAACTATGCATATTCACTGTAACTATAATTGTAGTTGTATCTATAATTAGATCATATCAATGTCTTTGGATAACGACAAGTCAAATCATATACACTTTGCATGATAAATGATAAGTCATATTCTATAAGATCATACCATATTTTAGGTATTTGACTATAGCAAGTTCACATATAGTTCAAATCTCATACACTTGTCACTTGTAAGAAATACCATATATCTCCTATATTTGCACAGGTAATAAGCAAATCATTCAATGTAATCATATATTCACATATCAAGACAACTATCAAAGTCAGCATATTTCATATCACATAGCAAACAAGTGGAGACACCTCCAATTTCAACTCACATGAGCCTCTGATGTACGTATAAAGTACTGAGGACTTCTAGTTTCTCATCTACGAATATTTGGATCCTCCGGGTCTATACAATAAAAAATTATGTTTATCAATATCCAATATACTTTCTTTAAAATTATAGATTAGTCCTTTAAATATAAAGTCATTTTAATTTAGTTCGTATATTTTAGTGAATGACCTGATTCTTTGAATTTAGTTAAACTATAAACCAATTGCATATATATCTTATAAATATTGTTCTAATTCTCTTTTTGGTCTTCTGTTTTATTAAGTTTTAGTTTTGGTCCCTATTGTTGAAAATTCATCAAAACATTCCCTATACTTAATGTTTTATGTTATCCAATTAAGACAGTCTTTCTTTTTTTTCAATATATCTAGAGCTATATATTTCCAAAGAAGTTGATATACTTTTTTCATAAAAGTAGACATTTGTAGCTTCCTGTGCATATAAAGTATGAATACTAAATCAACTTATAGAGTTTGTAGTGAATTTTTGAAATCAGGCTTAATGCTGTCAGGTTTCTACTTCAGGACAAAATTGGCATTACATAGTTTTTTACCATAATTTATTCATTCCAGCACCAAATTGAGATATATATTTCTAATGGTATAAATCATGTTTTCCAATTCCATCTATACAAGGTTCAGTAACTTTATTCAGACCACAGGCTGAAACATGGAAGATATACCTAGCCTTAGTATTTTGTTCATGGTTTCATTTGTACAAATCCAAATAAATAAGGGTTTGTTGGTTTAAAAACTAGACCCATGTAACCTTGAATTTGAAAAATATCAATGGCAAATTCAAATTACATAAATATCAGTGAATTTTATATCTGAACGTAGAATCAAGTTGTGTTATGTGAAACTGTAAACATGTTCAGTCTTAGATAAACATGTATAACTCCCTATGTACATGGAATTAATCTATGATATTTTACATTCAACTATAATAAATATATATAGACATACAACTTTTTTGTTTTACATGTTTCCAAATTAATTTTCTAGGATTTCCAAAATCTGGTTACAAACAGACTATTCCTACAACATATTTGATTAGGGCAATTCATACTTTTTCAACCATAACTATAAACCTACATAGAATTTGATTAACAAATTTTACGTAAATATGTAGGACACATAAGTATACAAGTTTCATTCTTTGATTTTCCTATAATTGGGTCTCTAACATGTTCAAAAGTATGAATGAAATAGAGACTAGTCAAGAGCTATTATGAGTTCAGGATTACCTTTTCTTTGTTTAAGCTCTTCTTTGAAAAATTTGAGAGTCAATTGTGTGTGGGAGTGTTTTTGGACAAACTGTGGGACCATAAGTTGATTGTGTTTGATGTGGACGTGTTTGAATTGTTGCGCCATTGTATGGACAACATGAAAAATCCTTCTAAATTTTGATGATTTACAAAATAACTGAACAGTTAAACAACGCATGTTATTGTTAAGCAACAGACGCTATTGGTTGCATATTCCCACTGGCTCTAAGACAAAATGGTATCAACGCACGGATGTACTAGCTTAGACAGCAACTCTAAAGAGGATCAAGAAGTGGAAGAAATGGCAAATCTAGGCCTAAGGGCAAGAGAGGATGAATGAGGTAATCAAAAACTTTACTCTTGATGAACTACATGATGTGTTTGATGACTTGCATGATGAATTTCAAAAACTTGGTGTCAAATATGTTGCATTAAAAAGGATTTCAAATGAACTTGACATGGAGTTGAATGCTTTGAGAAAAGAGAAAATAGATTTGTTTGAAGAGAACTTGCTTTTGAAGAAAGAGATTGAAAAGTTTTCCAGCATTGCCTACAAGCTTACAAATGGGAAAGAGAATCTAGAGAAACTTTTGGGTTCTCAAAGACAATCTCTATCCAAGCATGTCTTACACTACAACTATTTTACACCCAAAAACTCTTCCAAAACAGTTTTTGTAAAACAAGGAAACTTTTTTGACAATGCATGTTCATAGTGTGGTGTTAATGGACATTTTGCTTATTCATGCAAGTTGAGACAGCCTAGGAAAGTTGGGACAAAGAAGATTTGGGTTCCAAAAGGAACAATCAAACCCAACATAGCAAGAACTAACCTAAGTGGACCCAAAAAATATTTGGGTACTAATTTCCAAAGCTTGATGTGTCTTTGTAGGTGTGTATGAGAGCAAGAGCAAAGAAGAACATGTGGTATCTTGATAGTGGTTGCTCTCACCACATGACAGGAGAAAAGGCAATGTTCTCCCATATTTCACCTAAAAATGGAGGTTATATTACATTTGGTGATAATAGCAAAGGAAAGATAGTGGGTGTAGGTAAGGTTGGTAAGTCTCTCAACCCAACCATTGATGATGTCTTGCTTGTTGATGGTTTAAAGCACAACTTGTTGAGTATAAGTCAGTTTTGTGATAAAAATTGTAGAGTTGTGTTTGAGCCTACTAATGTGTTGTATATGATGATCATGATGTTGCTTTGTTTGTTGGCTCTAGGCTTAATAATATATATGTTGTTGATTTGTTTGATTCTAAAACCTTCAATGAAAAATGCCTAGTTGTTGTGAACAATGATTCTTGGTTGTGGCATAAGAGATTAGGATATGTTAGTATGCATATGTTCTCAAAATTGAGCAAACATGATTTAGTTAAAAGGCTGCCCAAGCTCAAATATGAGAAAGATTTAGTGTGAAACATGAGTCATGGGAAAACATTCAAAATCTTCATTTCAATGCAAGAACATCATTTCTACATCTAGACCATTAGAGTTTTTGCATATGGATTTATTTGGTCTCATGAGCACTTTGAGTCTAAGAGGAAAAGCATATTGTTTTGTCATAGTAGATGATTATTCTAGATTCACTTGGGTATTCTTTCTTGCTCACAAGAATGAGGCATTTCATGCATTCATGACATATAGAAAAAAATGTCCAAAATGAAAAAGGATATGGTATTACTTCTATTAGAAGTAATTGAGTAATTGAGTTTATATGTGATCTATTTGAATTCTATTGTGAGGAGCATGGTATTAATCATGAATTTTCTGCTCCAAGGACCCCACAATAGAATGGTGTTGTTGAAAGAAAGAATAAGACTCATCACGAAATGGCAAGGACCATGCTTAGTGAGAACAACCTCCCCAAGTATTTGTGGGCTGAAGCGGTTGTTAGAGTTTGTGACTAAATTATGACATTCATAAGCATACGTGACAACGAAAATAATAAAAAAAATTAAACCTAGAATTTCACCAAGGATTCATGTATATCAACATAAACGATTAGGGCTAGTGGTTTTACCTTAAAATCAAAGCTCGATGTGTGAATGGAAAATGGAGTGTTGATGTAGCTTTTAGTGTTAAAACCCGAATCCTCTATTCCTCACGTTGCCTTTGCGCGAACGTGTCTAAAGGTATCCACACGAACAAACTCACTTGGATTGGCAATGTGTACTAGACGAAGAATCTCTATTCTTCTCTAACAAATAATTTTCTCTTTATTTTTGTGTCTTAAAAATTCGGCATAGAATAGATGACAAGGGTGTGCTTCATAATATTTATAAGCTCATAAAAACACTAGTCTCATTCTATTAGGACTTCTCTTCCTTGTCCTACAAGAACCAAGACTTCTTGTTTAATTAGGAGTCCTAATTAACATGTACTAGTTTAAGAATTAGTCAAACTAAGACCTAGTCAACTTATACATGTATGGCAGAATTTCTTAATGGTCTTATTAAGGTTATTGGGTTTCAATTACATGATATATTATTATTAAATAAATCACTCCCTTATTAATACATATGGGCCGAATTATTATGTTACACATAAGAATAAGCCCAAACATATTTAACTTAATAATAAGTGATTTATATTAAAAGCTCATTTCATTAATGAATAATATCTTATATTATATTTATGACATAAATCATAAAACCCTAAATTATTAATAATTAATCAAAATAATCATCTTAATAATTTAATTTCCATGAGAGAGAATATTTGTGTACCAATTCAATTCGTTCTTGCGTGTGACCCGATAGACCCACTGAAAATTGGCCATGGGCATTTCCCAAAAATTATGCACATAGTCCATAAGCGGTATCTAGTAATACATTATGGCAACTCAATATCAATTGAATGTCGGTGATCCGAGTTTATCTTTCACAGTTTGATATTTAGTCCTTTTGTTTCACGATATCTTGATTAAGCATAAAGCATGGTTACATGTCAACCTTATTTGCTTAATTGTGTTTCTTGATCCCAAGTAGATTGATATAACAAATGACATTGATAACCCCTTTATCAATTCATTTGAGTATGCATACATTCCATCAATCCTACTCATCAAGTGGCCTAAAGATATCACTCTTCATAAGAAGAACAAATTTTGCACTCTCAATATCACTCTTATGCAAGATTCATGACATATCCAATCATAGCCCTTATTGTCACCCTGTTACGAATAATTTTAGACTAAGTCAAAACATGTGATTCCTTATGTATGAGTCGATAGTGAGTTTCAGTCAGATGACTCAAATATCACCACTGCATGAAAGCTACTTGTAACATTAATCTATGAAGTGCTTTCATAATGGGCCAGTCCAATACATGTTCACTAATGTGTATCTATGTTCTAAATGATATCTTATATCCATAATCAGTAAAATGTGATTATTCACTTAGCAACATACTAATCTTAATTTATTATCATTCTCATGATAATAATCGATTAAGGACATTTAGAATAGTATTTTTTTTTACCTTAAGATTTTACTATCAAGTCATACTTGATGATATAAAGAAGAATAAACTATTCATGGAGGTTTTATCTTCATAAAATATATAAAAATATTTCATAAATATGAAATGAAATGCCTCTTTATTAACTGATAAATCAAACGACAATGCATATAAATAATTGGACTAAAGCACCAAAACTAACAGTGATTAAAACCGCAGTAAGCTATATAGTGAATAGGGCATACATTCGATACATACTCAAAAAAACCCCTTATGAGTTGTAGAAAGGTAGGCAGTCCAACATCTCATATTTTCATGCATTTGGATGTAGATGTTATGTTCACAACAATGGAAAAGAAGCCTTAGAAAAGTTTGATTCAAAATTAGATGAGGACATTTTCCTTGGTTATTCATCCATAAGCAAAGCTTATAGAGTGTATAACAAAAGGCTTGAGAAGGTTGAAGAGTCTATTCATGTTATTTTTTATGAAACTAACAATTCCTCTTCTAGAATTTTGGATGATGATGATCTAAGCCCAGGTATTGGAGAAAAGTTGAAGGAATTGGAATTGAGTAAGCAAAATGATGAATCAACACAGCAAAGGAAAGATGAAGTGAAAGGTGAGGAACCAAAAGAATTGCCAAAAGAATGGAGATATGCAAAACACCATCCAAGAGAACAAATTATTGAAGATACTTCCAGGGGTGTTTGCATTAGAACATCACTTCAACATGCTGCAAACTTTGCCTTTATATCTCAAATAGTTCCCAAGAACGTGAATGATGCCTTAGAGTATGAATATTGGATTCAGTCTATGTAAGAAGAGTTAATCCAATTCACAAGGAATGAAG
Organism: Flueggea neowawraea; assembly: GCA_948243855.1. NCBI lineage: Eukaryota > Viridiplantae > Streptophyta > Magnoliopsida > Malpighiales > Phyllanthaceae > Flueggea > Flueggea neowawraea. Next base: position 13,607 of record CAODLS011180023.1, read on the forward strand.
TTTAGGAGCTAGTTCCTAGACTGAATGGAGTAATTTTTATTGGAACAAAATGGGTGTTTAGAAACAAAGAAGATAAAGAAGGAAATGTGGTTAAGAACAAATTTAGAGTTTTTGCACGAGGATATCTATAAGAAGAAGGGCTTGATTTTGAAGAGTCATTTGCACTAGTGGCAAGACTTGAAGCAATCAGAATTCTATTTGCTTATACATGTTTCAAGGACTTCAAACTATTTCAAATGGATGTGAAGAGTGCATTTTTGAATGGATACATCAAAGAACAAGTCTATGTGAAACAACCACCAGGATTTGAAGACACTCACCATCCAAATTATGTCTTCAAGTTAAAAAAGACACTTTATAGATTAAGGCAAGCTCCTAGAGATGTTGATGAGCAATTTTAAGAATCGTCTCCTCCAGAATTCATGCAAATCATGGACAAATCAACAGGACAATCAGTTGCAATCATCCTTTCTGATGTTGATGAGAGTCCCAAAGATATTGATCAAAGAGATGTTGACCAAAAGGACTTAAATCTTAATGTGCCATCAACAGAAGCATTTGCAGCTCATTTACCATCCACTTCCAAAGCTTGACCTTGTAGCATTGATCCACATTTTGCATAAATCCTATGTTGCATTCATTTTATCCTTGTAAATGTTGTTCAAACTTGCTTTTGATATGAATGTCTAACCATTGTAATGATGTGTTATTTTCTATGCAAATCATTGGTTATATATCTATTGATGCTTGATTTATATCTTCTATCTTTGTATCTTTTTGATCTATGATAAAAAGGGAGAGTTAAATCTAAATTTTGTGTTTTGTGATTATGTTGAGTTATATATCCAACTATGTGACAAGGTTTTCAACCTTAATCAAAATCAATCTCTTTTGTTTCCCATTTATTGTAGTTTAAAAACATATGCACAAACTGAGGGGAAGTGCAAACTCTTTATTGGTTTTACCATCATCAAAAAAGGGGAGATTGTTGCGCCATTGTATGGAAAACATGAAAAATCCTTCTAAGTTTTGATTATTTACAAAAAAACTGAACAGTTAAGCAACACACGTTATTGTTAAGCAACGCACGCTATTGGTTGCATATTCCCACTGGCTCTAAGACAAAATGGCATCAACGCACGGATATACTAGCTTAATTTTCCCAGTTGATGCATCTAAGCGTGCTAATGATAAAGAACGCACGTTGACGGTGTCCCTGTGCTTCTAGAACTTATTCAAAACTAAAGATGGAGACGTTAATGATGAAGAATGCACGGATCTGAGTTCTCAATTATTCTGAGAAAATCATTATAGCACGTTAATAAGTATTAAGGCGCATTGTCGAAGATATTCTCCATATTCATCAAAGTTGCATCAACGGTCTTTAGCTGATGGAACGCTAATGATTCAAGAACGTCTGGTGTTAAGTAAAGGTGCAATCTTTAAACACTTTCAACAACGCACGTTGGTAATCAAGAACATGCGTAGTCATTGAATTGGTCAGTAAATGACAAATCTAATACGCTCCTCGAGAATGAACATTCCTTCATACAAGAATGTGTCAGAATTAAGAAGAGAGCTTTGAAGTCGATAACGCACGTTGACGTTTCAACAAGGGACGTTGATAACATTATCAAGGCACACTGATGATCTTCAAAGCACGCTGATGAAAGGTGTTTCTTCTACCAGAAGATAGGAAATGTCACTAAAGCGCTTTAATGTTCATTGCACCTTGATCATCTTCCTAGAGTTTGAAGAACACGCGTTAATGTCTATAACACACATTAATGCCTATGATGTCAGTTAAATTTAGAATGTTGTACATATCTCACAACGGCTATTTCAGGGACTCAACGGCTATTTTCTAGAGACTATATATAAATAGAGTCATCCAAGACAAAAGAGACAAGAGAGACTTTTCAAGAGTGTGCCCAAGGTTTGCTAGTTTGTTTCTTGGCTTTCTGTCTCTTCGAGCTTCTGATTGTTTCTTATTGATAATTGAGATTTTTAATTATTTTTGTGCTATTTAATGTGTGTTAATTTTTTGTTTCATGAGTATGAATGTGTGAATTAGTGGGTTGTAGGAGTTATTTTTAGAGTAAATGTATCTTAATGGATGTTTCAAGTTATTGTGCATTTTTAATGTATTTAATGGTGGTTTTTAATTGTCATTTTTAATGGGTCCAGAAGTGGATTTTAGAGGTTACTTGTGTGTTGAATGAGAATTGTTGTAGGTGGTAATTCTTAAAAGAGGCAATTAAAGGTTTGCTTGGTGTGCCCAACTTTTGTTTTCAACTAAGACAAAATGAGTCAACTATGACGAAAGGAAGCCTGATGCAGTGTCTCGACTGAGACCTTTGTCACGACCAAGAGGAACTGGACAGCTAGCAAGGACTGTTTTCACTTGGAAAAACTAAAGAGTGTCTTAATTGTAACCTACCTAAGGTGTATTAAAGCTCATTTATTGTGCAATTTAAGAGGACACCCTAAGAGAAGGCTATAAAAAAACCCCTCTCTTGGAAGGATATCATCACCATCATCCTACAACACAAGTCACAACACAACTCTATCACAATTTCAATTCCTTTCATTTA
>CAODLS011180113.1:0-10693 GCA_948243855.1 Flueggea neowawraea
CTCTTCTCCTTGATGCAAAAGGTATGATTTCTTGATTATGAAATGGAATTTCAAAGCCGTGTGGAGTGCTAATTGTGATCTTTTTTCTGTTTGTCTGGTAAATGTGACATTTTAAAGAATTCTTTCATTCTCTCAGGCTGCGTACACCGTTGGCGGACATTCTTTTAGTGCAGCTGCTATTGAGTATGTGATTTTGAAGATGAAGCCACCTATTCATAGACCACAAATTGTATGGACTTTATGCATTGATGTCTACAAGTTTAATTTTTTTTATTCTTTTCTTTCATATTGATTGTTGCATAATTAACTTGTCTGCTGAACGTTTTCAGGCTTTACTTCTTGCTCTTCACAAGCTGAAGGTATCAGAAGAACAACGAAAGTTTGCAATCGATACGCATGAACCACTTGTAGCATTTTCTCTCAGCAGTGGAATGTACTCGTCGCCTGCGGTAATGATGCTTCTGTTTCTAGACTGCATTCATTTTTATGAATAGTTATTTTTTATCAGGTACTTGCTTTTGTTCAAGGATCACATCTCAGCAAATGACAAATGCAGGTGAGAGTTTACACTGCAAAAAGTGTGAAGGACGAGCTTCTTGAAGCCCAGCATGATTTCATTCGAGCGTCAGTTGGAGTTAGCAACAAAGGGAAGTTACTGGTGCCGAAAATGCTACATTGCTTCGCTAAAAGCTTCGTGGATGATTCTAATCTAGCCCTATGGATATCACATTACCTTCTACCCAACCAAGCTGCATTTGTAGATCAGTGCATTTCGCAGAGGCGGCAAAGTCTTCTTAGTTCTGGAAATTGCGGCGTTCTACCTTTTGATTCGAGTTTCCGATACCTTTTCTTGCCCGACAAAGCTCTGCTCTGATGATAGCTGTTTATATAAACCTTGCACTCTGTAAAATGTATCCCAGTCAGATCATTCTAATGTCAATTCAAAGTTTAGGTTAGGTTCAAATCGAGCTAAGAAAGTTTAGCAGTTTGAATCAGCACAAATGTGTATTAACCCATCTCGAAAACGGTGAGGAACATCAGTAGTTTTGATCTTTTACCTTGTAGATCTGACACGCCAGTTCTAGGAAATGTTTTTGTACATTTTGTTCATGAATAGCTGAATTTAACTTTCATTTTTGTGTGCTTACTTGTGTGCTGACAGTCATGTAGATGAAATAAAAGTTTTCCAGTTCTCTGCTTCAACTACTGCGTCTTGCTCTATAGTAAAATCTATATCCTTAACATCTTTGTGGAAGCAATGTTATAGTAAAATCTATATCCTTGACATCTCTGTGGAAACAATGTTTAAGATATTGTGATTCTAAAAGAATTTAATTTACCACTAAAAACTGAGAAATGAATTCATCTCCTTTTAATCATGTTTCAAGTTATTTAACTTGGCATTATTGATCACATAAAAGCCATCCACCGACAAAACAATTATTTTTTGAAAAAAGTGGCTTTTTTTTAAGCCAACTGCTTTGTACTATGAACTCGATTAAATTGACTTAGCATATATACAACACCACTTTTTGTTGTCCCTGTTAGATTGATCTGATAAAAGAAGGGCAAGTTGCCTGACAAAAAAAATTAATTTGAAGTTTTTTTTAATGTTGTCTTAAATATTAAATTAATTCAAAGATTTTTTTTATCCATAATTAATTCAAAGAATTAACTTTTGAAACCATGCACAATCAGATCGATAATTTTTTTGGCAACAAGTGGACCGATAATTGTAATAATGGTGGAGCTTACTAATAATACAAAAACAATGGGCTGTGCTTAACATGGTTAAATGTTTGTTGGTTCATAATATTAATTGCGGTATTTTGGATTGAAAAAAGTTAGCCCCGAGTTCGGTAATGCTTGCTAATGCTAATTATGGCGATCGTGGTTTCTCCAATTTTTGACTTGAGAAACAACATTTACAGAATGGGTTGGTTTGACTTCAAAAAAGTATCTTCACATAGAGATTTTAGTACTTGACATGTTTTGATATGAAGATCATGATACTAAAAATAATGGAAGGTTAAATTTTGATGGATGTAGGTTTTAGTTCAACTATTAAGTTTACTTCCAATTGGTTTGGCAAGGTTAGGTTGCGAGTTCAAATTCTATTTTTTCTCGCACCGAAAGGATATTAGTTTCTGTAAACTATATTAGTCTCTTAGTGGTGCTATATTGATAAGGTCATAGTTTGCGCTCATCTCCTAATGGTGCTACCTTGATAAGATTAGAGCTTGTAGCTGGTTGTCCACTTGATATGATATGTTCATTGGTGAATACGAGATTCTAAACATGTTCCTTTTACTGTGACTAAAACAAAGGCATAAGAGCAAATACAATCAATATTTCTGTATGATTTCAAGGGTATACGAGGAGACGTACGAGATTATTTTTCTTCTTTAATGAAGCCGGCTTGAATTTGATCACACCAAAAGTATGACTTCAAAGTCGGGTTATGATGACACTTAGTACCACCTCACTTTAAAAAACACAAAAAAAGTCCATGAGTGGGGAGAAAAGATTCCTGCCAAATCTAATGTTGCTTCATATTCGAGTAGTTCAACAGTCCACTATAGACTTGTACGCAAATATTGTGATGACAAATGCTAAGTAATGGTTCATTATGTGTAACAACTAAAATTAATTAATTAACTAATTTATCAATCAATTTGCTAAATGAAGGTAGAAGTTGAAAGTAACGGATTATTGTTTGACACAAGTGTGCCAATCTTAAGTTACTAAAATTGCGGATAAGAAAGATACCAACCCAAATAAGTATTTGGTTTGAGTTGGTTAATTAATTGAGTTCTTGCATTGATCTTTCAATCAACCATCACGAACACGAAATTATAGATATTTATTAAGTTATACTTCTTTTTTAGTCAATTTTCTGTTGACTTAAAAGTATATGACATAGACTTAATTAATATAATTTTATGGTTGATAAGATTTTTTTCATAAGTAGGTTAACGAGATTTTTTTTTTGATAAATAGGTTATGAGACTTTTAGTATATCATTTAATAATTTTATCATATTATTAAAATTCAGTAAACATAGATATAGCATTTGATTTTGCTATCATCCATGAAGACTCTGGTATTATTTTCCGTCAACATTAATCGGCAATTTGATTGAGCCATATAAGAACAAATAGTTTTGAAAACTAGATATTTTTAATAAATGATAACATTTTATTGAGTTAACAAAACAGTAAACTTGAATGGCCAGAAAATCTCTATTACTTAATGGTGTGTTTGGTATAAATGAATTCCACAAAATTTAGTGGAATTCATTTGTAAATCTTAATTTTTGTCAATTTTTGTGTTTGGTTTGATTTTTTAAAATATTCATATCTTTCATTTACAAATGAAAGAATTGGTATTAGTTAAATTTTGTTTATTTGCAAATTCTATCAAAAGAGGTGGAATTTGCAAATGAATTCTACACTTCTATCAATTTGACAAAATTACGTTTATCCTACACTCTCAATCTACCACCTAAATATTAACTATAAGTACATTTTTGTAAACAAAAGACAAATAATTACAAATCACTACTCATTCCAAACACAAAATTCATTTACACATGAAGAATTCAACAAAAAAACAAAGCATGGTAATTTTTTTTCCAATACACTCACAAATTTCATTTCATTTTATTTATACATGAAATGAATTCAAAATTCATTTGACACCAAACGCTAAAATTTCTTTGCACAGTTAAGGTTACAGCACCGAGGAAGGAGTAAAATCGGCACAAAAACTAGATATTAAGAGAAAAACTTTATAATTATATGTAAATAATTCATTATGTGCTTTATAATAATAAATAAGTTTTGAATACAAATTAAATAAATATATAATACTTTTTTCAATAACTTCTCACTCAAAATATCACCACACCAGTACTATTCAACATTACATTGAAGAGCACTTGCAGGAGAATGTGATCTCATTTTTATTGCAAATTTAAAACACACATCTCGATTAACAATCATTCTCAATTGGAAAAAATGGAGCCGAATTTTCTTTTGTTTTTATCGAGTTGAAGTTTTTCTTTTTGACACTAATTAACTTGGGGAATTCACTAATCAGTTCGAGTTTAACTTTTTAGTTGACCTAAGTCTTGGAGATACGTCTCATAAGTCTAGACATCAAGAATTAGTTGTGGAAAATAAGGACATGAAATGTCGAGGAAGGAACTAGTTTTCATTATATGATTTCTTGTCATTCCTTATCATAATGCACTAATCAATTATCGGGTTAATATTGTTTTTTCTTTTGCGTTATTATTTTGTGATAGAATCCTTTTTTGTTTCAAGTTAATTTTCGTCATAGGAGTTATATGAATCCTCATTTTTCTTTCCAAAAATCAATTTTTTTAATTTACAAAAATTTACGAGAATTCTAACATTAACGCTTCCACTATACAGATAGTACTATTAAATAGGCATAATCTGCTAAAGTCAATATATTTACTATTGAACTAATAATTTTTTGGTGGATAAAAATCTATTGAATCATTACTTAGTAAAGAAACACTATCGACCGAAAAAATCGATTGAGATCTCATATATTTTATCGATAATTTATTATTTTCTTTGTGGAGACGTAACATCACATTTGTTTCCAGTCATTTTAATGGAAACCGGAGTACTTTTGAATATGAGTGCGGTTTTGGCCACCATATTGAACGTGAAAGAAAGCAAGTTTGATTAAGTGTGAACGAACATATTGCAATTGGACCGCTCTATTTATGTCAATTGTCACATAGATTTCAACTGCTCAAATGGGACGTGTTTGAGTGGGTTACACACACACACACACATATATATATATATATATATATTTTGAGAAGTGTAGAATTTAACAAATCAAATAACATGAAACTTTATTCATTTAGATCATAAAAACCGTTCTAAAGATAAAGTTAGTGACAAATATAGATTTCCAAATGGAAAAGAAAAACCCTATATCTGTAAATGAAAAACCTAAAATTACAAATAAATGTCTTATGGTCTATTTATCAGAAAAAGAAAAAACCATGAACAAAAACACCCAAAGAATTTGGAACCTACTTAGGCTATGAAAAACGGAAATTGAAAATATTTCAGGCAATGGCCGAGTAATAACCAAATTTAGGTAAGAGTTCTGATCGTAAACGGTGCAATTTGATCAATGTATTTTTATATTTTTATAGTCAAATAAAACTAATTGATATATATATATATATATATAATAGCTCCATCCCTGTCTTGAGGAGAGAAACAGCTCATAGGACTCCCGCTAAATCTCTCATACTATTCTACTCTAGAGTCTCAATAAGCTCGTCTTTAATTTCCATTGTCATTAATTAATGCCAGTTGACACCCAAGTTTCCAGATCTTTTAGGAATATCTTCTACTGCTTTAGAAGATTAAGGTAACATCAGATTCTGTTGTGCAATTAAAGAATCCAATCTGTGAAAAAATTGATTATATTTTTTGGTAACGAGGATGACACCTTATAAATTTATTAGATACATAGAAGAATATCATAGTTAAATCTCAATAAAGCAATTAACTTCCCATCAATTAATTTCATTTTGAATTAAACATATACTAAATATAAAAAAATTTGTCTTTATAATGCAGTCAATTAGTAGTTTAGTTCTGGAAAACACATCACTTTGTTTTTGACTTCACAGGAATTTTATATGAACAGATTTTTTTACTCTACTTTGCCAAACCCGTGCTTTTTACGAAACCCAAGCCACGTACGTAGAAAAGGTTCATGTAGCTATATGTCGTATTATGGTTTGGAAGCGAAGAAGTTAGATGATTCTGGTTATTAGTTTAGTTGCGAAGAACTACCAAGTGGAATAATTGAACTAGTTCATTACTTTGGATACCTTTTCAATACCACGTCAAATTTGAGGTCCAATTATTGTGGAGCACACCCAATATGATTAAATACTTTAGAATATCGATGTCATGCACTGAGGTGTGTCCTTTAAACACATTATTTTTATAATCTTTGCGAATTGGAAAATTGCCTTCATCATGTTAATAAAAAAATAGTTATATACCGTAATGTAGTTAAAAACTAAATTTCACATATTAATTTTATTTTTTAAGTGGAATAGTTTCTGATATCATATTAAAATAACTTAGACCATCTTCAACTATAAACATCAAAATATAATAAGTTTACACCAAAATACAACAGTTACAGTAAAAATCTCTCCAACTATCTCCTCCATTTTAATACCAAATAAAATATTCTAAATATATTCTTCCTCACAACTCTTTTTTTTTATAATTTAATAACTTACATCTATATTTAATTATTTCACTTATTCGTTCAACTAAAAATATAATTTAATATTTTTACTAACATATAAATATTGAGCATAAATATTTTTGTAATATAATAATTAAAATAAAAATAAATCTAGATAAAAATATATTTTTATTTATTATAAATTTTATTTAAATACATATCAAAAGTATAATATAATTGAAAAAATAATCGCACATTAATCTTCATTAATCTCCATTTCTGATAAGGTTCTAAAAAGTTAAAAATAATCCGACAGTTGAATTATATTGTTATGAATGTGTTTATAGTTTAAATTTGCAGAGAATGTGTTTTGTACAATTAACTATAATTTTCTATATTTAATTATATTTCAACTATAATTTTTAAAAAAATTAAATTATTAATTTAATTTATTAAATACATTGATTGATTAAAAATAAAAATATACCATAAACTAAAACTATCAAAATATAAAAATACATTTCAATTAATACAATAAAAAAGAAAATAGAAAATAAAAAAAATAAAAAAATATTAAGTGGAGTAAATACTGTAGCGATCCAAATTTTTTGCTCCAAATTGGTGCATGATTTGTCGTCCCGGTTGGAGCCTCAAACCGACTGCAAAAATCAGTTTTTACTGCATTTTGAAGTCGGTTGGTGATGGTCTTATAGTATCAAAATTTAAACTTTTAAATTTGATGTGTGTAAATGTTCGGACACTATTTTTTCTTGGTAACTTTTTTGTCCTTTTTGGCTTTCTCATTTTGAGCTAAATATATAGGGACTACTTCTTTCTTAATCCACTGTTTTATGGATTAGATGAATAATATTATTGATTGGTAAAAAAAGTAGTTTTCGGTTAAATGTTTGAGTTTATATTTTACAGCCCTTAAATTGTTAATAAATCAAATCAAATTAATTAAACACGAAAAAGGAAGCTCATCCCTGTCTTGAGGACAGAAAAAGCTCATAGGGCTCCTGTTAAATCTCTCATACTATTCTTCTCCAGAGTCTCAATGAGCTCGTCTTTAATTTACATTGTCATTAAATAATCCCACTTGAGACCCAAGTTTTCATATCTTTTTGGAATTTCCTCTACTGCTTTGGAAGATTAAGGTAACATCTAATTCTGGCAATTAAAGAATCCGATTTGCAAAAAACTTGATTATATTTTTTAGTGAAGAGGGCGGTATCTCATAAATTTATTAGATATCTTCACTTATAACAAAGAAAAATCGTGGTTAAATTTTAATAAAACAATTAACTTCCCACCAATTAATTTCATTTTTCATTAAAAATATACTAAATATATAAAATTGTCTTTATGATGCAGTCAATTAGTTTAGTTCTGAAAAACACATCATACTTTGTTCTTGACTTCACAGGAATTTTATATGAGCAGATTTTTTTACGCTACTATGCCAAACCCTTGCTTTTTACGAAACCGAAGCCACGTACGTAGAAAAAAGTTCATGTAGCTATATGTCGTATTATGATTTGGTAGCGAAGAAGTTAGATGATTCTGGTTGTATTAGTTTGGTTATGAGTTACTGCCAAGTGGAACAATTGAAGTAGTTCATTACTTTGGATACCTTTTCAATGCTACGTCAAATTTGAGGTCCAATTGTTATGGAGCACACCCAGTATAATTAAATACTCTAGAATATCGATGTCATGCAATGAGGTGTGTCCTTTAAACACATTATTTTTATAATCTTTATGAATTAGAAATTTTCCATGTTAATAAAAAAATAGTTATATACCGTAAAGAAACGTACTTAAAAACTACATTTCACATATTAATTTAAACTTTAAGTGGAGTAGTTTCTGATATGATATCAAAACAACTCATGGTATAAATTTAAGATTTTAAATTTGATGTTTATAAATGTCCGGACATTATTTTTTCTTGGTAATTTTTGCTCCTTTGTCTTTTTTTTTTGCTTTCTCATTTTGAGCTGAATATACAAGAGACTACTTCTTTTCTAATCCGTTGTTTTGTGAATTAGATGAATAATATTACTGATTGATAGAAAAAGTAGTTTATGGTTAAATGTTTGAGTTTAAATTTCACTGCCCTTAATTGTTAATAAATTAATTAAACATGAAAAGAAGGTTTATGTAAATTTTAAATAGAATGGACATTCACCACTTTTAGATAATTTATTTAATGGTTAATTATATTTTTGTCATGAAATAGCTGAACTGCTCAACCATTTACATAGTACACATTGACATCATAGCTATTATTTGTACTCTTTTCAAACCAAATTCACCGTCTCACTTAGTCATGATTTGTAATAAGATACGATCATATATATTGAATGATCTATATATATATGTTGAACTAACAAAACCACTTCATAAAATTCTAGCATGTTCCAACTACGCTATTGGAAATTTGTGATTCAGTTAACCTAATCAACATAAAAAAAAAGGATCGATAGAATGCACATGCAATAGATATTAATTCTCCAAATTAGTAATTACGAAAATTTATTTTTTATCACGTCAAGAAAACAAATATATATATATATATATATATATATATATATATAAATTAATTAAGACTTTTGTTTAATGAAAGAGGGATATATCTCATTAAAAAATCAAGATTTTATGCCTAAACGAAGCAACAAAGAATACATTACATGAAAGAGCTAAAATTTGGCGATCAATTAAAATATCTTCGTGTTTTCCTCCTCTGTGTCAAGCCTAGCTGGGACAGTGAGTGGGGATGACACTTGTTGGAAATCAGCCAAACAAAATTGGTGTGGAAGAGGGATTGTCGTTTCACTGAGAAAACAACGTTTTTTCGTGGTTTAGTAATACTGAATGATATGTAATATATACATTATATGACATTCACACAGTTTCATTAACACATAGTCCAAATGTGACATTCTAACTGAAAAAAAATCTAATTGGTAAAATGATTCTTGACTACATGTTCTAAACCTAATACACCTCTTTGTATGATACTAAATCATTAGCTTCAGCTTTTTTTCCTTACCAATGCCAAAAATAGTGGTTGAATTCTCTCTTTCTCAAACCAAACGCAAATGCATGTCTAATGTAGGCTAAATTTACATATTAATTCAAGCAAGAATGTTTATATTTTCGTCCTATAAATCATTCTTTTGTGGTAAAATTCTTATAATGTTTGTAGGATAAGATAAATTGAAGAAAATGAGTGGGGAATGATGAAAAAATGATTCAAAATGAAAAGACTCCAAGCAATCTCATGAAAGCATGGAGAAATTGAAAGAAAAGAGGAGCATAGAAGTGTCACAGATGTGATGGCCAAGTGTCACGGCCGTGACAAGCGAAAAACGGAGGAAAAGTGTCACGACCCATTCTCGGGACCATGACCAGCGTACGAGGCGAACCGTTTATGAGAGCCCGACTTATCTCACACAAGCCTCATAGGATCATAAGCTCTATTTATTCATTTATTAAAACATTTGCGGAAAAACATATATAAAGATATGGAAATATTCAACATATATATAAATATCTCCATATATATTATATGAAAATATATACAAAGCGCTCTAATTGCAAAACAGTGTATAAAAGTTAAATATACAAACCCCATAACCCTACAGCATATCGGTATGGAGCATCTACAACATCTAACGTAGCCCGGCAAAAAGGGCGCTGCTAACCAAGAATATCTCTGTGTCTCACTGGGCTGGGAGATGTCTAAAGGTTGCTGAGTCAAGTCAACCTGTCATAATAGAAACAAGACAACATAGAGAAACAAAGGGGTCAACCCAGTGAGTGAGGGATAACACTCCAGATTGCTTCATACGTGCCTCACAAAGACTGGTTTGAAAACCATTTATAAACTATCACATGCAGTATAGAACAAGTATACGTATATACACACACTATATATATAGTATGATTTTCAGGAAAGACGTTTCTAAAACGCTTGCACCAAAAGCAAACACATACACTTTAGTAAAATACTATTAGTATTCATTTTCCTGAAAACATCATATATTTATCATAGGACCATAGAAATCGTGGTGTGGTTTATGCCAATCTCCCACCATATTATGATCGTGGTCATACTATCAATCCATAATCCAATCATGTGCCCTCGTTAGAACTACATGGCTACCGTCTACCTCGATAGCTAGGTTATCACATACGATGGTATACCAAAGGCTACGCACCTCGTAACGAAGGTGTCCCACAATCAAAACATAATCAAAACCATGCATATATCATCGTCAAATCATGTAGAAAACATATATATCAATATATATATACGTGTCATTCTTCAAAACAAATATGTGAAAATCATTCACATACTATTTTTCATATAATTAACCAATCCGTAGATTAGTCCGATTTCAAACATGTGTTATACACAT
>CAODLS011180286.1:0-14273 GCA_948243855.1 Flueggea neowawraea
TCTCTTAGAATCACCAAGAAACAATGCATTATAAGAAGCTAAAACTGTTTTTTCACCATCTCTACTTCCTTTACTTTTTTGAAATACGACTCTAATGAAAAGATCATCATCAACTTTATCAGCAACTTGTTGCCACTTACAGAGAAGCTTGATGCCACCTTCTTCTGACATATTCTGGGTGACTGTAAAAACAGTCACAATTGCTGGCACAGGAACTAATTTTAATTTCCAGGCAACGATGATACCAAAAGTACCTCCACCACCACCTCTGATCGCCCAAAACAGATCTTCCCCCATCGCTGTTCGGTTATATAGTCTGCCTTCAGAATCAACAATGCGAGCATCAATGACATTGTCAGCCGCAAGGCCAAACTTCCTCAGCATGACACCATAACCACCTCCTGTTATGTGCCCACCAATGCCTATAGCTGTCGCAATTCCAGCAGGGAAGCCATGATTGCTTCTTTTTTCGGCTACTCTGTAGGAAATTTCTCCAATTGTGGCACCGGCCTGAACCCAAGCTGTTTCAGTAGCCATGTCTATTGAAATCGACCGGAGCTTTGAAAGGTCTAACACAAAATAAAAAGTTTCGATTTCAGAAACAAAAGAACGGCCTTCATAGTCATGGCCTCCACTGCGGACTCTCAGATGAATTCCAAGCTTCCTTGAGCATATAACAGCTGCAGAAATGTGGGTTTCATGCAATGGTGTGAAAATGAACTGCGGTTTTGGCAATGAAGGCGATAAGAATCTCAGGTTCAGAGGAGTTGATTCCAGGACCTGTTTGAAAGAAAAATTGTTCGGAGTGAAAAAGGTGGAAGAGAAAGGAATGTCAGTCTCAGAGTGAACTCTAAGACATCGAAAAACCATGTCTTGAACTGGAACTGAAAGTGTCAATGAATTTGCTAGAGTTAGAATAACAACGAGTATAGTAGAACTTGAAAAGAAACTGGAAGCAAACATTTTGCTCTGCTTCTTCTTCTGCGGATGAGGTTAATTAAACTTGTTGTGATTAGCATTTTTTAGTATATCACTATAACAATATTCGAACCATTGATCTCTCAGATCACACAACATATACATCCAATTACTTCAGGATATTTTTGGAGTATTTCCATAATAGTTCAGTTTTTGAATACTTCACTCTTTACCAGATATGGTAGTATGAAATTAATTTGCATGTGTGTGAAGAGGTGTTATCCATGACTGCAGCCACCTCAGCTGCTCTGAAAGATTCTCCTGCAATGTTGAAGCCACGTTGAGCATAAATATCAGCCTCATATGTCATGATAGAGCGCAAAAATGGCAATGTTCAGTGCGGGTTAACTTGTACCATTAATGTTCAAGAAATTGGCCAAGTGTGTTTGTCATTCTTACCGATCTTTTTCTCCTGGGCTTTGCGGGAGGAACAATTCTTACTAATCTTACCAATTCGCTTCCGAGAGGAGTGATTCCCTAAACTTTTTGATACTTAAATGAGTGTTACGGAAACAATTTTTTTAGTGAACTCTTTAGTTAATTTCAAAAAATTTGCCGAAAATTACCGTAAACCTATAGACACTAATTTGTATTTTTTTATTTTTTCATTAAAGATATTTTTGCTTTATTAATGGTAATCTTTCAAAAATAAATGTTTACTTAAATGAAAAAAATTAAAAATTATAACTGCATATTACTTTAGGTTGAAACAAATAAGTATGTATATATACACACGCACATAAAGATACAAATGTGAAAGTAAAGTATCACATATGTGTGTGAAAAAAATATGTAAGTGAGGAAGACTCGTAACCTTACATGTTAAAGTTTTGGATAAAAATGTGTTTTCAGACTTATTTGTGTATTTCTTCACTAGATTTATACGCAATGTAATTTTGCATAAGTAGAATCAAAGCCAACAATTTCAGCTTAAACGTGGATAAGAATGAAAATAGTGTGGTAATACTGTGGAGACATGTGGTGTCAGGTCCCATTGAGTATTTCTTCATTAGACCTATGCGTAATACAATTTTCTTCAAAATTATGTTTTTTTAGAACGAATTATGTCTTTATAAAAATGTGAAATTTCTAGACATATAAATTGCCGGTTCAAGAGAAATTTAATGGGAAAGTTTTGCAAAACAACTGAAAGTCCAAGTCCAAATGGCATATCATTCACCATAGCAATAGGAGCATGTTATTCACCTAGCTAAAAAAGATGAATTCATCTTACCAAAACAGTTGGCACAACATAAAGAAGTTTGGGAGGGAAGCAATTTGAAGATGAACGAGCAGAGGCGGGCTAATGCTTAGGGCCACAATGGCCCTTAATCCGGCCCTGTGAACGAGGCAGATCAACGTAATATGCAACGTGAATGGGCATGAAAAATCTTTAGATAATTACACTGTAGGATCCAACTTACACCTTTTTTTTTTTAATTCACGACGCCTGCACTTTTATCTTAATAGTGCCACCAATTTTAACGTCTTGAACGGAAGAATTTCTTAAGTCGTACGGACAAAATTTGTGTTAAATCCTCAACTTTTCCTATTCTCCTCATTTAATCATTTTTTCTCTCTCCTCTCCATCTGTTCTTCTCCCCTTATCTCTCTCTCTGCGCCTCATCTCCCTTCTCTTCGCCTTTCTTCTTCTCCGTCCACCTCTCTGCCTCCATTGGCCTTTCTTCTTTTCTGTTCGCTCCACCTTTGGGCCTCTCTCTTCTCTCCTTCAGAAGCAAAGTCATGCCTCAATCTCGTCTCTTCCCCACTCTGGTTCTCCTCCCTCTCCTCCTCTCTCTCTTTCGCTCTTTTAGTCTCATTTCTCGTCATGAATGAACGCGTCTCGGCCAGATCTAGCGACCATGTTGGGTGGCAGATGTGACTTGTTGTGTGGCAGCAGTTAAGGTTTCACCCGGTTGTGACTTGTTGTGTGGCAGAGGAAACCCTAGCCGCAGTGTTTTCTTTTTTTTTCGTACTATTATTTTATAAATTATTTTGAAATGTTAGAAAAAGTTGTTTTTAGTTTTTAAAAAAGTTTTACGTCTACTTGATTTGAGATTGATTTTTTTTTTGTTTTTAAAAAGTTTATGTAGAGTTGATTTTATGTTTTAAAAGTTTATGTAGAGTTGATTTTTGGTTGATTTAGTAAAAAATTTTATGCAGTGTTGATTTTAAAAAACTTTATGTATGGTTGATTTTAATTTGATTTTTTAGTTTTTTTCAAAAATTGAAAAAAAAAAATTTTTAGGTTATTTATGTAGAGTTGATTTTTTTAAAAAATATAAAATTTTAAAAGGTTTTCAAAAGTTTTAGGTTGACAACTTTTTAGAAATATTTATTTAAAGGTTACAAAAATTTATTTAAGATATAGTTGACTTTTAGGTTGTTTTTAGATTTTGTTTAGGTTGATTTTAAAAAAGTTTATGTAGAATTTATATAGAGTCGATATTAGGTTGATTTTAAGTTTTTTTTTTAAAAAAAAATTGTAAAGTTTATTTTAGGTTGATTTTAAAAAAGTTTATGTCAAGTTTACATAGAGTTGATATTAGGTTGATTTTAAGGTTTTGAAAATTTTTTGTAGAGTTGATTTCAGGTTGATTTTAAAAAAAGTTCATGTATAGTTTATATAGAGTTGATATTAAGTTGATTTTAAGATTTTTAAAAAATTTTGTAGAGTTGATTTTAGGTTGATTCTAAAAAATAAAGTAATCTAACAAATAAAAATGACTAAAATGAAAAAAATAATAAAATACACAGACTAAAACTGAAAAAAATATTAAAAACATGAATTATAGTTTAAAATGTAAGAAAAATGGTCTTTTATAATATGAGATGTAAGAAAAATAGACTGTGTGGTATGATGTGAGAAGAAAATAAATAAAAAGTTTATTTGTAATTAATTATTTAAACTGAGGTGATTTTGTAACTTGCCCAAAAATCTTAAGAATCTCTCTCCAACTAGCAAAACAGTAGACTTCTAGTTGGAAGTTGGCAAACAAGAAATTCATCACTTAAACCAACCGATCAAACAACACAATCAAGTATTCGAATCATGTCTCCAGTGTTTCTTTAATTCAGCCTTTAGCCTAGCCTTCATTAGTTTGAGGTTTTTTTAATCCCTTGGTAATATACAGAAGGATCTATTTTCAATAGCTTTTGTCTCTTAAAAGTATTTGCAGTCATCTTTTAAATGTTGATGGTATCATTTTGTGTCTCTTAAAACAAGTAAGGATCACTTGTTTTGTTGGCTCGAAATAAAAGTCGCAACAGGATGACTCCAACATTACAGATTTTGGACCACTTTATTAATATTAGTTAGTTGTTCATGCGCTCATGCCATTTGTTATTGAAAATTTGAGGCGTGGATAATTGATCTCATCATCACATAGCCATTAGGGAAGGGCGAAAATCGGATGTCAAAAGAAAATGAGAGATGAAAGATTAATTAAACCTCTAAGTGTGTGCTCATTGACTTGGACCATTGGAAAAGCCGCCGTTGTTTTAATTAGTAACAAATTAATTAACATATCTAACAAATTAATTAACATAACTAACAAATTAATTAAATCTACCACAAGTGCTATAGTTATGGTCTCATTGGTTTCAACCCGAACAACATGTAGTTTACGAAGTTCCACTTTGTGCACTTGTCGTTAATTACGACGGAGCTATGGTCAACAATTCATTTTGTACTTTTACTAACGTAAATTTTCAAAGCAAGTTTAGGCTGAGATCAGGTTTAACTTGGCTAAAGTTTCCATTGGCAGTACTGGACACATTGCATGCTTTATACCCTACGGGCTGTACTTTAGGAAATATTATACTATAACTTGTGATTTCACTTCGTTTTGACCTTATCGTTTATTTTCTTTAATCTTTGTAGATGTGTGTAATTTTATCTTTTATTTAAGAGCTTGGTAATCTTATTTTTTATTTAAGAACTTTGGAGGAAACTTTAAAAGAAAAATCAAAATCTTAAATTGATCATGAATTGATCTGGTTTTAATATTTTTGCATTTAGCTAGTTAATTCAATAAAAACAAATAAGTAATTTTGGCACAACATTCCCGCATGCATTTTAATTTTTTATTAAACATTTTTTTACTAATAAATACTGCTTAAAGCCTCAATCTTCAAATCTCACTAAAAAATATATATTCATTGAAGGATAATTAACTAAGGTATCGTCCAATTAATTAATCACAATATGATCATCAGAGGATAGTAATGGTATTCAGTAATCTGACGCATGCTTATTATTATACTTATTCTCTCTCAAAATTGTGGCCCAACATTTCTTTTTTATCCGTCTTAAAATGTAGTTTATTTTTTTATAAAGACTAATTTTAAAATAAAAAGCTTGTATTATCCTCCAATAATTATCTAAAATTTTGTTCAAATTTCAACTTTGAATACTATTAGAAAATGAATTCACTCATGTTGGGTCATAAATGGAACCCGAACCCGAATTAGTTGGGCATTCGATTGGGTAGGATATCAAATGGGTTTTGGTTAACCCAAAACTGCATGGGTTTGAAGATGGGCACCTAATGGGTTTAGGAGGGCTCAAATCCTTCTCAGTATAAAAGGCTAACACAAATTCTAATTCACTAAGGACTTACTTAGTTTGACTTTTTGATAAATCAATTCTTGAGAAATTATTTTTTAGAAAGTGACTTCCCAGGAAGTAATATATAATAGTGTTTGGTTACTATTTCAAATTCTCAGAAAATATAATTTATTGTGTTTGGTTAAAAATTGTACTTTTCAGGAAGATGTTCCTAGGAAGATGGTTGAAAAAAGTCAATAATATCTTTATTATTATTAAATTTAAACTAATAATATGAGAAAAATTAAGTAAAAATTATTTATTTTTATTACATAAATTATATCTCTCATAAGAAATAAAATTATAATTAATAGTTCAACAATTCTATAATGAAGAATATGTTTTTAAAAAATTGGATTAAAATTAATTTATTTAATTAAATAAAAATATTTTATATATAATATATTTTGAAATTCTTAAAAATATAAAATATTTTTTGTAATTTCTATAATAATTGATTTATATAAAATATTTATGAAGTGATTTATAAATTTTAAAAATAAATAAAAAATCGTATGTAAATAATATTTTGAGGATATATTTGTAAATTTGATTGTTGGTTACTAAAGGAAGTTGGACTTCCTGACTCCCCCCTCAAGAATTTATTTCCCGAGTTCAAGGAAAAATCAAGTAGCTGTTGAATTCAATTTTGATGATGATGATTGCAAACATCCATGAAATATGTTCTAAGTTGCAGACTTGCTAATATGCACTCACAAAGCACGTTATGTATGTGCAAGCCATGTTGATTATGGTGAAAATGGCATTAAGGCGCATAGATCATCCATTCCAGAAGTGCAAAGTATTAGATATTCATCAAAGAGCATTAAGGCATATACAATGCACATTATATGCTTGTTGAATGATACAAGGTGCATTGAAGAGGAAAAGGTGAAACCTTTGATGAAATGCATAACGCAAGTTACAGATGGTGCAACGCACGTTGACGGGATCAGATGTGGGCAAAGTCAAGACGCTCCTCAGGATTTGAATCTGAATATTCTCTGACACGCTGACATGGATTAAAGGTGTGATCTTGAGTTGAAGTCGACAAAGCACGTTGCAAATGATACAAGTCACGTTGAAGAATCACTGGGTGAAATGTGCACATTCTGGAACAAAGAACAACGCACGTTATGCAAGCTACAAGTCACGTTGATGTATGATCAACGGACGTTAAAGGTGATACAATACACGTTGAGGAAAGTGCATTTAAGACCGTGGCTACTTGAGTTCTTGCAAGGCACATTGAGTTGTCATCAAATCACGTAGAACTCAATGGAACAAAGTACAACGCACATTGAAGGAGATACAATGCACGTTGTACAATGTGACGTCGTTTAAAACAGAATGTTTAATCTCTCACAACGGCTACTTCGAGGCTCCAACGGCTATATCTTTAAGAGTGACTATAAATAGATGTCTCTAGACAGAAGAGAAGTAATAGATACAATTGCCAAGAATTGCTAATCTTTCTATCTCTCACTTCTATCTTTCTAACTCATTTGAGCTATTTACTTTCTATTTTACTTCTGGGTTTGAGCGAGCTTTAATCTGTTATGCACTTTGGGTTAAATCTGTAACAAGTAAGGTTGTTTGCTTAGGGTAGATAGGTTTTCTTGTTGAGCCTTAGAAAAACAAGAGTGGTTGCTAGTGAGCCTTAGAAAACTAGAGTTGGGTTTGACTTGTTGATCCTGCAAAAATAAGTAGCTCGGTTTGGCTTGTTGATCCCGCAAAAACAAGTGGTCATATTTGCTAGTGGAGCCCGAAAAAACTAGTGGTTAAGGTTTTCTAGTTGAGTCCGCAAAAAAACTAGGGAAATAGTTTTCTTGTTAAGCCCGTAAAAACAAGGTGTAAAGGTTTTCTTGTTGATCCTGCAAAAACAAGATGTAACGGTTTTTGCCTCCACCCGTAAGTGAAGTTGATAGTGGATTGAAATTCTTGAGGGTATCTCAAGGACTAGACGTAGGTCAAAGAAGACCAAACCACTATAAATCGAATTTGTCATCTCTTCCCTTACTCTCTCTTACTTAATTGATTTGCATTGCATTTGATTTACATTGTTGTGTGTGGATTTGACCTTTAGAACTTCCTCATTTACTCTTTGATTTAAAAGAAAACTTTGTTATTTATTTTAGTTTGTAAAATATTTTCAACTAAGTTTTTAACTTGTTAAAAATCCAATCCACCCCCTCTTGGATTGTCATTCCTTCCCCCCTACTAGGACTATTAGCAGCTGACTTCTTGAAAAGTTCAACTTCTTTTATTCAACAAAGCAAAGAAAGTTCTGAACTTCCTGGAAAGTTACATTTTCTCCTTCTACTTACCCCCAATCAAGCAAGCCCTAAGCATACATCTTATGCTTTAAGAGAAAGCAACAAATTTGCTTTCACACACCACATTTTTTTAATGATTAAAATTATTCTTTACTATTTCTCTAATATATACTCAAACAATCTACAATTCAGTTATATATATCAGTTGAGTATATATATGCAAGTTGGATAACAATACATCATTAACAATATTGAGGTAATCTTTATAATTATATATATAAACTTCAAGTGTGAAACTGAGAAAAATTACACAAGTTTGGGACTTATCTTTAATATCCAAAGTGGAGAAAGATGTCATGGAAAGATGGGGCAAAGGTGCATGGAACTGACCTAAAAAAAGGCTTAATACATAATTTACCTCCCAAATTTGTATATTTTCTTCTTCTGTCACTTTAAATTTTTTGAATGTTCAATTTACTTCCTGAACTTGTCAAAATCCTCTCAACTAAGGGTTTTTCTAATATGTTTTAATCCCAAAATCCTCTAGTTTACCTTCAAGTTATCGCTATTAAACGTAGAAGATTAAAAAAATAAAAGAAAGCCCCGTAATAAACCCGTGATGAATTAAAAAAAGTTGATAAATTATCCAGTTTAATCAAATTTAGGGGTAATTGAGACAGTTTAAGTAAGGTCGGGGGTAATTGAGATAATTTAAGTAAATTTAAATGGTAAGTTGAATGGTCAAAAAGTTTAGGGTGACAGTAAAAGAAACCGTGCAAGTTTGAAACGTAAGTTATGTATTAATTCCAAAAAAAATGAATACACATGCATGTGGGTGAGACCTTATCAAATTTGACGCAATTTACACTTCTCTTGCACGTTTTCTCATTATATCCTTCATTTTTTCACTTCTTTCTCTAATTTCCAAGTGATTATCTCCCTCTTCCCTGCCTCCACTTTTATCATCTTCAATTTTAGTAGCCACCGCCAACATATTTAACCTAATTAAACTTAGAATATTAACATTAACGATTCTTTCTTTTCTTCTTTGTTTGAGTTTTTATTCTTTGATAAGTAAAACTTACCTAACCTAATTATTAAAATATCAGCGACATTTTACTCTCTTCTCTAAGATTCGAATCTCTCTTTTAAGGATATGGTTCATTTTGTTAAGAATTACATAATGAATTTTGAAGTTTATGCGACACAACCTTTTTCTTTTTTAATCAATGCTTGCACACACCTCACAAAAGGACTGATTTTTTTGTAAATTGTTGGGTTATGCAATTTGTCTTGTGCTCTAATTGAAATATTAGGGGTTTCAACAAATAGTACCCTCCGTGAAATTGATTCAAAATGGACCACACTAATATCATGAATTTCAACTTGATGTGTCCCAAAAAACATGAATTTGATATGCTTAGCCAGGAATCGACAAGCCAATTTGGAGACTTGAAATGAACGTACACTCACATTGTTGTCATTTTTTACTAACATTTCCATTAAAAATGATGCAAACGACTGAAACTGATAAGACTATTGGTCGTATAATTGACGAAAATGAGAGCTCAATCTTGAAGTTGATAGGTCATAGGGTCAACTTTTCGCATTCATCACATGGTCTCTTGTTCCTCAGTTATTATTTCACTTTCATATCTCTTAAAGCACATTGGAACTTATCAAATATGCACTCATAACTCATGGGATGTTTTCATCAATCTCGTCCTCCTCGTCGCGTTAATCCAAAACCACTTGATTTTTAGTTTTCTAATTAAAATAACTACAGGAGTTATTCTTACAATAGTTATACAAATCGTGTCCTCTTAAATAATATCCGTTTAACTGAGTGATAATCTATGGTTCGCGTCTACCTGATTAAATTCTATTTAGTTCGAGAAGTTTGGGAGCCTACCTGGAGGAATTTTATATTCTAGGAAGTTCAAACTAGCGATCTTATTAAGTTGTTGTAACTTTTTTTATGCATTAATTCTCACCAAAAATCGAATTCTTTACCCTTTTGTATTAGAGATGACTCTATTAGCACTAGCTATAAGACTATTGGTGAAGTCTATCAATTTTAAGAATATTTATTGACATAGGAACTATCCTATTTGGTTCGTAAATCCTAATCTACGAACAACGAAATATGAAAATGAAATTCGTTGAAGGACCAAACGTTAGTTGAAGCCAAATTGAGAAGCAACTACCTTTCACCATCCCGAAGCCAGTGACAAAGAGGCGTGTTGATGTAAATGGAAATGGCAAAGGAGTAATAATATGAAAGCAAACACACACCACATGCATTACATATGACGAAGAGAAAATCCAGAAATGTCTACCCTACCATACCATGCACCTTCACATGCATTGCGGGCTCTTCATATCATGTGAAATCTCTAGACTTCGCCCCCACATCTTGTCAATCCTCCCTCGTGAAGATGGTAAGAACGTAGAACTTTCCCCTCCTTTTTTGACGTTCTCTTCCCCGATTCACCATCACAATTTGTGCAAATACGATACGAATTATGGTTGCTTTCTTACTAGTTACTATCTCATGATTACTTTCGAAATCTGCAGCTTTCTCTTACATCCATTACAGTTTTATCAAGTTCCCTTATTGGCAAATATGGATATAACTACAGAAATGGATATCAAATTATAGTAATTGTCCTTTTTTATTTAATCACCTGATACTTAAATTAAATATCTTTCTGATACCCGATGAATTCGTATTCACGGGCGGCAAAGCATTCCCCCATCAAATTTTACAGTTCAACCGACGTATTATAATGTTGAAGACACCATCACCCTCTATATCTTAACTATGCAATTTCCTCTCTTTTCGCGACCTATTGATTTAATCCTACATCCAACTTGAGCGTCAAACATTGTATCCTATGATACAAATTACAATCGTTATTATTGCTTAAAAAGAAGGATTAGCTATAAGAATCGAGTGTTAAAAGCTTTGATACACTGCAGCTTGGTGTTTAGAGAACTCATCTGTACAGACCAAAATCAATATATTGGGATGCTAGCCCCAGAATTCATCGCCTGCAAAGTCCATGGAAGGTCCAACGAACCACGAAACCAGAACGACTGAACCCATCAAAAAATCAATGAGCTCCAGAAGCAACTTCATCTGCCTGATTCCCAGTAACTGGAAATCACTGCAGCATCATGTCTCTGGCTATTCCGATGAATGTTGCTCGACATACCTATTTACTATAGTTCTCTTCCAACCTTCAAAATTGCTCTATTCTATTTCCAAAATGCTATAACTTCAAAGGTTGCATGCACATGCTTTCAAGCTTTGATATTCTATCTATAAAAAAATGAATCTAGATAACTTAGTCATACCCAAATTTTGTCATTCCCTGCCAACTGTCGAAGTTTTGCATAATTCTGACACTGCTCCTCCATTTCTTAAAATTTCTCCGGAGAAAAATAACCTTCTCTAAATAACCTCCTTGAACTAGAGACTATCATCTCGTGGATGAGCTTCATCTACCTTAACCAGCACTTCATCTCCTATCTGTGTACCCACAGACACCCATGCAGATGCAGAAGTTTGAATTCCTACCTGCAAAGCTCAAGGAGCATGCTATTTCAATAAATTCCACGGATAAAATTATAAATGATTGGATCACCAAGTTTGCTACTCGCAAGTTATAATATAGCGCACAATATTCTTATAAAATGATTAAGAAAATCATTTAAAACATATTGAAGCTCCAAAAACAACATAACTGCAAACCTGCAGGCAAAATGAAAATCATAAAATATAAATATTGAAAGAGAAGAATCTGGAGGGAAGTAGGTTGGTTGCAATTCAGCTCGGACGCATGTGAAATTTTTGTCTTTGATTTATGCTTACCTCTGATATTAATGAGGCTGCTATCCGGTCCTTGATGAATCTGAGAATTAGTGCACGATATTTTCTCTCCTTGGGTTGCCTTCTCAAATATTCTATTATCAAATCGCGAAGACTGTTGGCAGTGAGCTTCCTAACCACTCTAGTTTGCATATTGACAAAAGATGCAATCCCTTCCAGCTGACCAGATGAGAATGGAGGAGAGTCGCCTCTTAGAACTGCTTTGACCTGCAAATATAATGGTTGTTTTCCAATTTCTCTAAATGAACTCTTGAAATACATGACACAAAACCAAAAATCGAAAGTCTAAATTTAATTTAATTTCAATGCAGAAGTTGGAGAAGGAAAAAATGTTTATTTGCTGTTAAATCCATTCATTCCATTGTTTGTACAGAGAGGAAAGATATTCACCTGATAATGAGCAAGAAGATCAATGTATCTACGAATCGGGGAAGTGAACTGCACATAACCAGGAAGTCCAAGAATTCCATGCCATGCAGGTTTTCTAAAAGCCAGTTCAGCAGCACGCATTACTTTAACAATAGCAGCACTCTTAACTGGTCCTTCAGGGAGATGTGAAAATGCAGATAAGTCAATATTTGATTGTGGTTGTCCCCTATACGGTAAAGGAAGGTTGTTGCAAGAGCCAAAAGTAGCTATAGCTTCTCCACAGAGTAACATCATTTCAGAGACGAGTCGCATAGCAGGGTCAGCCTGGTTTTCAACATATAAGTTAATAGATGGCTCTGGATCTTCTGGATTGATCACCTTAATACGAGTATCTATTGTTGCTGTGTCAACTGCTCCCTGAGACACACAAAAGTTCTTTAATGTAACACAAGGATGAAAAGCCCCAAAATGACCACATTATTCTCAATAAAGTGCCATAAAATGGAAAACTTAACCATGGATGTGGAGGCATTGATTTTGAAACTGCAAGAAATTATGATCCAAAAGCACATGCAGATGAATGGAGAGATGATAGTAGTTCATTTTAACAAGAGAAATTGTAGATTCAAAACAAGTCTTCAAGAAGCACTACAAAATGGATAATGTCAATGTCAGTAAGGAAGGTAAATTATATACTCCGTCGCCCAAAAAGATATGCCTGTTTTCCATATTCATCCGTCGTAAATTATAAGCTTACTTCCTTTATCAGAAAAGTGGCCATATAGTATTATATATTAACCTTATTTATTGTACACCACAATCATTAAATCCTATTAACAAAACTAGGGACATTATAGAGGGTTGAGCTTTCTCCAAGGGTTTGATAGAAAAAAAAATCAAAATTAATTTTTTTACTTTACCTAACCAGAATTTCTCAATTTATATAAAAAATTGAACAGGCTTTTTAGGACATAGGGAGTATAACATATTAATGTCAGCTAACTACAATTGTTATATCCTGTTATATCCTGATCAACCTATACGTTTTATGCATCTGATGACAGACAGTTGTTACATTAGAATTTCATCTGAAGAAAAAATGAAGCAACCCAAGCCACTTGCTAACCATTAATTATAAAAACTACAAAACGAAGCGCAACCCTTATAAAATTCAAATGATAAGATTGTGAGCTAGCAAAACTATTGAACTCTAAGCATCACAATGATGTTGTTAGGACCCTGATACAAACTAACACACTACACTGAAATATGAAGAAAATGGCAATAGCCAAAAGAGAATTAAAGCAGAATATAAGCACTATTATTAAAAATAACAAACAAGAAGATAACAATGGTAGTATTTGAGAAGTTACTCCTCTCCTACTCTCCCAACCCATCATGACTAATTTCTCAAAAGATTCACTTTCCCCTTCCATCCTTGTATAAACCTAGATATGTAACTACCTATGCCACCTCACATATTCTAGAATAATCTATCTAACTAATCATAATGCTAATAGTACTAACACTAAGATTCTCATTAATCAGTATTATCAGATGTGCAGTTTGGAACCATATTAATCTACAAGCAAAGACCAACCTGACGGAGACGACATTGCAATCTGAGAGCTGCAGCCTCGGAAAGCATTCTGAGTTCAGCCTCCTCTTCCAGGTTCAGATTTAGCAACTCAGTCGCACTTTCATATGTCAGCATATAAGTTGGTTTAATAATCGAGTTGCTAACAGAGTATTCTGCAATGCTACAAGCAAGACATAAAATAATCTCCATTAAAGCTGCATCAGCCAATCATAAGCACTGTACAAATTAGCCTATATTCAAAACCATCTAAGAAACAATATAAAAAGTTGATGAAGTAGGCAGAACCACTATAACAATATGTCATAGAGGCATCATTAAGACATTGTTATTAATATGCTGTATTATATAGATACTATATCAAGTTATCAACTCATTCATGTATAGAATCAAACACTACATGCAATAAAATGTCAGAGAAAACACAATAAAAAATTCTAGTTTTACCAGCCATCAGGATGCAGGACAACAGAAACTGTAACAGCATTGCAAATCTCTCCTTGTTTCAAACTCATCCCCTCCATAGCGAGTCTCTCTGGAAACATAGGA
>CAODLS011180312.1:0-10003 GCA_948243855.1 Flueggea neowawraea
GATTACTCTCACTATCACTCCTCTATATGATTCATGACATATCCAATCATAACCTTTATTGTTACCCTGTTACAGATAATGTTTGACTAAGTCAAAACATGTGATTCCTCATTTAGGAGTCGATAGTGAGTTTCAGTCAGACGACTCAAACATCACCACTGCATGAAAGCTTCTTATGACAACGATCTATGAAGAGCTTTCATAACGGGTCAGTCCAATACATGTTCCCCAACATGAATCCATGTTCTAAGTTGATAACTCATATCCATAATCAGCAAAATGTGATTATCCACTTAGAAACATACTAATCTTAATTCATCATCATTCTCATGATAATGATCGATTAGGGACATTTAGAATAGTATTCCTTTTATCCTTCTGGTTTTACTATCAAGTCACGTACTTGATGGCATAAGGAATAATAAACCATTCATGGACTTTTATCTTCATAAAACAGATAATATTTCAAGGAAATAAAATGCCTCCTTTTATTAAATAAACCAAATGACCATGTTTACATGATTGGGCTAGGGCACAAAACTAACACTGCCTATAATAAATTTCTTCATAAGCTTTGGATCTGTTATATTCAACAAAGACAACTCCTTCCTTTTCATGGAGATGCTCATTCGTAGAATCGCATTGTAAGGCTTCCTACAAATTTAGTAACAGAGATTTGCAGGCCTCAACTCTTTCAGTTACAGCAAAAAACTCACGCCTATGCAATTTTTGCAACTCTTTTTTCAATAGTATCAGTTTCTGCCATACCCTAAAAAGCCCGCTGCTAGAAACATTCGTTTTACAAACTTGCTGCACAATGTCAAAAAAACCTGGATGCCCAACCCATAAGTTATAGAAACAGAATAAACTCCCCCTTCCATTATATTGAAGTTTGTTCAAATGAACAACTAAAAGGGGAATGATCTGAAATGCTAGCAGGCAATGCTACATAATCTGCATACTCACACACATCAATCCAAAGAATATTAACCAAACACCCATCTAGATGTTTCAAAACCATATCCTCATCCACTTGATTATTTGTCCAAGTAAAGAAATAACCATGACTCCACAACTCCATTAGACCATTAATAGGCATTGCTTAAAATCTTCACAAGCTTGACTATTCGTTGTAACACCTCCCATTCTCTACTCATTATTCAATGTCACATTAAAATCAACTTGCATTAACCAAAGTTTACCAAGAGTGCAACCAATATTATTAATTTCCTGCCAGAGAGAAACTCCCTTTTTCACTCGTTTCATTTGGCCCATACACAACATACCAAAACAGATCTGTCACAACCCAGCAGCAGACCATAACTAGTGTATGAGGTGAACCGAACTGGAGGCCCTACCCACCTCACACAAGCCTTGGAGAATCAGATATTCCACCCAACTTCTTATTCCAAAATATTTGTTTAACAATAATATTTAAGAATCTAGATTTCATTTAATAATAATAATAAGTTCAAAGTAATACTATGTAATATTAAAACATAATTATAATTACAAAATACAGATAAAATATTTATAAATAAAATGAGTTAAAACAACTTAATATTAGATACAAAACCAAAATCCCATAATTTCCTCGATGTGAAGTATCTAACATATTTATAGACCGGACCCAAACAAAAGGGCGTTTACTACCAAACTGAGATCCTTACTAAGCACTGAAGCTGAGATAACCTTAAATGTTAAAGGAAGAGGGCGAGTAAAACTCAATGATGGACAACACTCTAGATCGTCTGCGTGGCTCACATAAACTATTTTGAAAATGTTTCAAGAATACCACATGCATATATACTTGTACTGATAATATGCACACATATATATACTTATATAATTTCAAAAGCATTTTTTAAAAACATTCGCGCCTTCAGCATACATTCACACCACACACATATCTATCATACATGCCTAATTGACTATCAGACAGAGACGGGACTGAACTGATAAATTCCCTATCTGACTAATTGATGTGGACAATGCCACCTGATACTTGGTGTCTGGCCAGACATGCAGTTTTACTGCCAACCCTGGTAGCTATGCCTTGACTGACCATTGGTATACCAAAGACTATGCCTCTCCGTAGCTGAGTGTCCCAAATCAACAGAATACATAATTAATATACTTATCAGAAGCAAGCACACAAAGCGAATAAATAATACTAATACTGATCTTATCTTAGTTTATCCTGAATTATACGTATAGGTAGACAAACAAACTCATTTTACCGTTATCATAATGGGCATATACTGAATATCATAATTACTGATTTACTTAATATTTATCACGTAAGTCGAATTTTAAGATTTACCAATCCATTAATTAGTCTGTATTACATGGCATATCGGATCACATAAAAAACATATAAATTTTGAAGATGCAACCTACATGTCTAAAGCTGTCATCTACTCACCTGGATGCCAAGCCAATAATCCTAATCACTTTCCACTAGTGAATGAATGGTCGTTTCAGATGTCAAATAGAGTTGAAACAGAAATGGATCACAACAGACTCAGACGTAGTAATTGTGATAATTCTAAAAATGTACAAAATATAAATGCAGAACCCAATGACGTTGTCCAAAAACCTATTTCAATCGAATATCTAACCTTATCTCTTGAAAATCGAACCTCGATGTAAAATTATAGTTTGGTCCCTATATTTTCTCCAAATTACTCTATCACTAGACCTCAACAATTACATATTAGTCCCCAATTTTTTTAGAAAATAGAAATAAGTTACAAACTTCTAAAATTACAAACAAGCCCTTACGATAGAATTCTTTTCACAAACGCCACAAAATCCGTGCAAACTGACACTCATTATTCTAAATCACTTAAATCATCACCCAATCATTTTTTATTCATAAAAATTATTCATCAACTTCACCAAATAATCAATAAATCAACAAAACTCAAATTTATTCTTCCAATTAAAAACCCCAATCTCATTCAATCTCCAAAACCAATCAAAAACCCATTTAAATCTATGTTTATTCCACCAAAATCAATCAAGAACAAACTCAAATTCACCATAAATCCACTCCAATATTCATCCAAAAATTTGGACATACTCATAAACTCAACAAAAAATGCAATTTTCACACAACTAAACAACACCCACACCTCTTCCACACTTAACCCATCATAATACATCAAAATCTATCACCAATTCATCGAAAACAAGTATCAAAACCAAACCCTAACCTCTAAAACCCTCACCCATTCAAATCCAACAAAACCCATTTGTTTTTCCATGAAAAATAAAGTAAGAAAAGATAAGAGATGAGAGATTTACCTTGATTTAATGCCAAGAGATTGAAGAGAACCAAAGAGTGAGAGGAAGGACGAATTATAGAGAAAAATGAGATGAGTTTTTGTGGTGAAGTGAAGTGAAGTGAACGAGAGAGAGAAAGGGAGGGCTGCCCTGTTTTAAAATTTGGGCAATAACGAAAACGATGTCGTTTTGGCTCCTTTTTAGATTTTTTTTGAAAAACAACAAAAATGAAACGGAGATCCATTGATTTCTTTTGATGAAATATTATAAATAGAGATGGTTTAAGAATATTTTTAATAGTCAAAAACATATTGCTCCTCATGAAGATTACAATTAAATTTTTCTTTAAAAAATCCTTAATTAAAATCAAAATTTGTAACTAATGGATTGTCGGAAAAATAATGGATTTAGTCAATAAATAGAATGAATAAATAAATAAAAATGGGGTAATACATACTTCTCTCTTTAAAAGAAATTTGTCCTTAAATTTCGACGCGAATCATATCCGAATTACTACAGAAAGGCATTAATCACCAACATAGCTGAAATAATCAATTATGTAGGTCTGAAATGGCAATCGAAGAGGGGGAGGGGGGTGAATTGGATTTCTAACTTTTAAAAACTTGTTTAAAACATAGTTGAAGGCAATTATAATGATCAATACAAGTTAAAATCAAAGTAACAACAATTAGACTAATATGCTCAAATAACTAAAGTAAAGAGAAGAGAGTTAGAGAGATCAAAGCCAAGGTTTATAGTGGTTCGGCTCTCCTAGCCTACATCCACTCCTCAAGTTTCCCCTTGAGATTTTGGATCCACTATCACTTCTTTCTTCAATGCGTGAAGGCAACCTCTACACACTCTTACTTCTAAGGTGCAAGATTTAAAACACTCAAGTACAACCCTTGTTTTCAAGATAAACAAGCAAACTGTCCTGTCTCTATTATAATGATTTTCTCTTATAAATAAAGAACATAAATATAATCTATCACTCTCAAACAAGAACAGAATTGTAAGTCTAAGATCACTCTTGAGAGAAATATGGATGATTTGCCAATAAGAACAACTGAAGGCTTGAAGATGTTACAAAGAGATAGCAAGTTATTAATTAACACCTTCTAAAGTGTTTTGTCTCTATTTATACCTTTCAAAGTCATACTAGTCATTGTGAGAATTAATGTAGCCGTTGTGGGATAGAGCAGCAATGCATTTAATGGTATGACATAGTATATAACTCGAGTAAGTGATTATGTAACTCGAGTTATTCATTTATCTAACTTGAGTTATCCATGAATGTGATCATTGGGACCACTGACTTTCGACATTTGCACTCTGATATTGTCAGTCCTAGGTATAATTATTTTGTCTTCAATCATAACTCGAGTTATTTAATATGTAACTCGAGTTAGCCTTCATCTTCATGCTTCCTGTTTCATTGAGTTACTCGAGTTGTGAGTCATGATACTCGACTTGGATTTATGCCTCTGATACTTTGAATAAATAACTCGAGTTATTGATAAATTTAACTCGAGTTATATACCACCTGGACAGCTTGAGTTGTACATGAAATTACTCGGGTATAGGAGTTTGAATCGTGCCTGAGATATGTTGCTTACCCGAGCTGAAGTTTTTTATAACTCGAGCTATATGAACCACTAACAATTCGTGTTAGGTAATAAAATTGCTCGAGTTGAATTTCCAGGTCTGATGATTGATTTTTCTTCAGGACACTTGGTTCTTTTGGGCAACCTGTTTAACTCGAGTTATGTCATCTATTTACTCGAGTTATATAGAGATAGTTCAACTCGAGTTATTTATCATAATAACTCGAGTTCAATTTTCTACTCATTCGACTCTGCCAGTCTAGTTTGCTTCTTGTCTCTGGATTGATTTGATAATTCGAGTTAAATGTTTTGTTATTCGAGTAAAGCATCCAATGCCACATATATAATGTTAAGTATCAAACTCAATTTTGTTCATCATCAAAACCTAAAGGGATCCAAATGTTAACCACCATTGGTTCAACAATCTCCCCCTTTTTGATGATGACAAAACATGAAAGAGTTTGATACTCCCCCTTAGTAAGTGCACCTATCAAAAACAATAATTGTAGAAAAAAATGATCAAGGTTTTACCCTTGTCACAAATGTTAGTGCATACACAACGTAGTCGACATTCAAACTCATTATTTTCTCCCCTTTTTTTGTCGTCAACAAAAAAATCATAAAATTGACCAACATAGTGATAAGTCAAGGCTTTCATTAATAGAAAAGGAATTAGGCATACAAATTTGCCAAACAATTAGCACCAAATAGAGTCAACAATTAATTTGCCACATAAAGTCAATAAACTAGAGTAAGGAAAATGCATGACATGAATGATAAGTCAATCCTAATGCCTAAGCTAAGTCATAGAGCCGGTGGTTGTGGTGGTGTAGAGGTAGTAGGAATGGCATCATTGTTAGTGCAATGAGCTTCTTTCATCCAAGTCCACATATCGCTTACAAAACCTTTTATCGCTTCAACCGTTTCACTAAGTTTATCTACCTTCGTCTCAGGAGCTTTAAAGTCTTCAACACTTACTGAAGCCTGAGATGAACTAGCACCACTTGCCCCTTTTTTTCCATTACGAGAACCATCGAGAGTGTGATCAATAGGAGGAGGGATACAAGTACGATCTCTAGGATTGGTCAACACATCTGAATCCAACCTCACATGCGGAGCAAAAATCCATCCTCGATTTTCTGTTTTGATCATTCTTGTATTTCACAAATTTTTTTTGTTGAAAATCCAAGAATGTGGCACTTCTTGAGATTCAAACCTAGATAGATCAATACCTTGTGCTTGAAGAATCCGAGTAACAATAGTGCCATATGTGAAACCGTCTTTCCTTTTGTGCTTCTCATATGATTTCTTGAAAAATTGTTTACATTTGTATTTCATTCTTTTGATAATGAGAGCAGGAAAATTGATGTGATTATGCTTGATGACGTGCCAAATAATTTCAGTATCCAACACTGAGATATGATTTTGAGTATCCTTCTTCGGTATAATGCTTTGATTTACCGCATAGTGCATCATGCGTAAGTCGCTCGGTAAATCAGTAGCGTCAAGATCAATGCCTGGACCTACTTCAATTACTGCAATGGATCTCAAATATTCAAATGCTTTGTGCAACTGAAACTCTTCACTAAGAGCTGCTTGTTCATCCTTATCCTTATCCCTTTCTTCTTCATTTGGTTCAAGGCAGTATAATCAAAAATCATCGAAGGCAAGAGTTTTTTGTGTTTGATTACTTATGATATACTTCTTGAGCTACTAGAGAGATAAATCGTGAGTCGAAAGGAAGAGTGTCCGGTGGAGCTGACGGCTGTGAGGTTTCTGCTGCAGAACCCATTTTGCGATGCCTTTTGACAGAGTAGGAGGAGAGGGTGTAGTTGAGTCGGAATCTTCCTCCACAATGGGATGGGAACCTTTCCTAGCCATATGTTTCATTTTTGGTGGCATTTTTTTTTTTCTGAAAACAGAGTTCTAGGGTTCGGTTTGAGGCAAAAGACTGATTTTGGAGAGTTTAGGAGTGATTTTGATGATATAAGGAGATGAAATGAAGTCAAAGGAGGTCGAGAATAGGTGGGTAATGATGGATTTTGGTTGATTTTGGCTGGAGGTAACTCAAGTTATTGAGAGAGGGAGAGGAGAGTTCATCAAGTTTGAAAAATAGGTGTGGGTCTGCTCTGTTTTGTTGATTTAAAAACTCACTAGAACACCAATTAGCTCGAGTTATTGACAGTTTTACTCGAGTTATCTGTGAAGTGTTTAACTCGAGTTGCTTATTTCACCTAACTCGAGTTGTTCAGCCCCTATACAACTCGAGTTGCTTTTCCATTAACTCGAGTTATATTTCTTCAGAAACACCTAGTATCCTTTGTCCAGCCTAGTAACTCGCATAACACATCTTCTTACTCGAGTAAACCACTATTACAGCCCACAAGCTCATTTAACATCAACCATCCACTTACAATACTTTGCCACCACACCAATGGACATAGCCATGGACATTTATGGATCATTTTAATGTAAATGCATGCAAATGAATCAAACACATAATTCAATCATGCCAAGCCTTCTAAGAATTGAAGAAAAATTTTCACTATCCAAAGGTTTTGTGAAAATGTTTGCTAATTGATCTTCAGTTCTAACAAACTCAAGCACAATATCACCATTCAAAACATGATCACGAATAAAATGATGTCAAATGTCTATATGCTTGGTTCTAGAATGTTCGATGGAATTTTTTGAAATATTAATTGCACTGCATATCCTAGAAATTGATATGTACCAAAAGTGCTCTTTCCATCTAATTAAGTACTGCCATAATCCACATCAGAATAACCAACAAGATCAAATATGTCACAGTTTGGATGCCACAAGCCAACATTACGAGTATCAATAATATAATGAAAAATACGTTTAACCGTAATCAAATAAGATTCTTTAGGGCATGCTTGAAATTTAGCACATAAACACACAATATGCGTCATATCTAGTCTACTAGCCGTGAGATAAAGTAGAGAACAGATCATACCTCGATAAAGCTTTATATCCACGGGTTATCTATCTTATCCTTAGTGAGTTATGTGGTTGTACTCATTGGTGTGCTACACGGTCTTGCATTCTCCAGACCAAATCTCTTCAATAGATCTCTAATGTATTTGGATTGGTTGATGAAGAAGCCATCATTCAATTGCTTGATTTGCAATCTGAGAATGTAATTTAACTCTCTTATCATGGTCATCTCAAATTCCTTGTGTATATCTTTAGCAAACTCTTCACACAAACACTCATTAGTAGCACCAAAGATAATATCATCAACATAAATTTGAACAATTAACATATCATCATTTTTGTTTTTAATAAAAAAAGTTGTGTCAACAATCCCTCTTCTAAAACATTTTTCAAGAATAAAGTTACTAAGCCTTTCATACCATGCTCTTAGAGCTTGTTTCAAACCGCACAAGGCTTTAGCAATTTTAAAGACATGGTTTGAAAATTTGTTATCAATAAAACTAGGAGGTTGCTCCACATACACTTCTTCTTTCAAAAAAAACCATTTAAAAACGCACTTTTCACATCAATTTTATAAAGTTTAAAACCTTTGAAACATGCAAATGCAAACAATATGCGAATGGGTTCTAATCTAGCAACAAGAGCAAATGTTTCATCAAAATCAATGCCCTCTTATTGGTTATAACCTTGTGTAACAAGTCTAGACTTTATCCTAATTTTCTACCACTTTCATCCGTTTTAATCCTAAACACCCATTTAGTGTCAATAATGGTCTTATCCTTAGGCCTAACAACTGGTTCCCATACACTATTTCTCTCAAATTGATTGAGTTTTTCTTGCATGACAACATACCAATGTTCATCATTCAAAGCATCATCAATATATTTAGGATCCATTTTAGAAACAAAGGCAACATTACCAATATCAAGATAAGTGAAAGATCTAGTTGTTACCCCTTTGGATACATCACCAATGATTTGTTCCTTTGGATAATCTTTTGCAAATCTCCATTCTTTGGGAAGACCTTCATGTTGTTGATTTCCATGTTGATGATCATGAACTTCTTTCTCTTTGGATTTTTCACCTTCTTGAGAATTTTCCTTATTTCCTTCAATGCCAAGATCATTCATCCTATTGATAATATCTACATTTTCATCATCATAAGTTCTTGGCAAGGAATAGTTAGATTCATAAAAAAACATGAATAGACTCTTTAAATTTCAGATTTCTTTTGTTAAAAACTCTACACACTTTGCTAACCAAAGAATAACCGAGAAATATAGCTTCATCCGATTTTGCATCAAATTTACCAAGATTTTCTTTTCCATTATTACAAACAAAACATTTTCACCCAAATGCATGAAAATATGAAATGTTGGGTTTTTTTTATCTTTTCAAAGTTCATAAGGAGTTTTCTTGAGTTTAGATCGAATTAGTGCCTTATTTAATATGTAGCAAGCGGTGTTAACCGCCTCAGCCCATATGTATTTAGGAAGATCATTACCACTTAACATGGTCCTAGCCATTTTTTGTAATGTTATATTTTTCCTCTCAACAACACCATTTTGTTAAGGAGTTTTAGGTGCTGAAAAGTTATGATCGATTCCTTGTTAAATAAAAAATTTCAAATGGCTCACAATCAAATTCCCTTCCTTTATCACTTCTAATTAATACAATAGTATACCCTTTTTCATTTTTGGACCTTTCCATTAAATTTTGTGAATGCATGTATGGCTTCATTTTTATGTGTAAGGAAAAACACACATGAAAAATGAGAGAAAACATCAACAATGACAAACGCATATTGGTTACCACCTAAACTCGCAGTAGATGTGGGACCAAATAAATCCATGTGCAATAGCTCAAGTGGCCTTGATGTAGAAATCATGTTTTGCTTTTGAAAGAAGTTCTAGTTTGTTTTCCTTTAACACATGCATC
Source organism: Flueggea neowawraea (assembly GCA_948243855.1). Lineage (NCBI taxonomy): Eukaryota > Viridiplantae > Streptophyta > Magnoliopsida > Malpighiales > Phyllanthaceae > Flueggea > Flueggea neowawraea. The sequence goes on from CAODLS011180312.1 coordinate 9,792, forward strand.
ACACACAACATTGTTTTCAAACTTCAATTTTCCCAAACCAACATCCAAATATTTTCTAAAAACTTTGGAAATCAAATCTATGCTTGCATGACCTAATCTTTTATGCCAAATCCATGCATTTTCACTGAAAGCCAAAAGACATTTATCATTAAAATATTTTGAGCCATTCAAATCCACAACGTACACATTTTCATTTCTATGAACAACAAAGA
>CAODLS011180411.1:0-18449 GCA_948243855.1 Flueggea neowawraea
TTTTGTTCTTTCAGTAGATATTAAGCGACTGCATTCTCCGGAGCATTAAATTGTTTAACGGTGAAACGTCTTTATGTCATGTCATCCATCGAGAATGATCTTAATATGATCGAAAATAAGAATCACTGAGCTATTCTTGACCGTTGCAGGTTCAGAAACTTGTTGAGATGGGATTTCCTGAAGCAACTGTAAGGAGCACATTGAAAGCGGTTGGTGGGGATGAGAACTTGGCTCTTGAAAGGCTTTGTTCCGGCTAGCAATACCAGTCATCGATGTTTGATTTTATATCAGTATACTAGATTTAATATGAATATAGGCCTTTCTTATCTCGTTTTTGTTCAGGTCTGATTACCTGAATTTTATGTCTCTGTTGGATCATGTTACCTTACTTTTGGAGATCCCCTGCGATTCCTGGCAACTGCCACCTTGGTGATTGGAGTTGCTAACACTAATGTGTTTTGACAACTATAATAGAGTTACGGAGAAATTTTATGCAGTCTTGTTTCCTCATTCTGTTTTCTTGCAATGTGTGAAAAAATATTGCGTATAATGTTAGATATTAATTTGATGAAAGTGCATGAACAATGTAACAATGATCAAAGACTAATAAGAGGAAGAAATCAGTAGTACATTTCAATAAAACCTCGATATTCACTGTTGAAATAACAGTTACAATGCCACAGACTAGTCATGCGAACAGCAACAATGGTAAACGACGAGAAGTCAACGGCAACAATTTTTCCGAGACAAGCAAGCTTTATGTAATTGTATAAATACATGCCTGGTAGAATCAATAACAATGGTAAACGGCAACTCTTCTTCCAGGAGGCGGTTGACAAACAACGAAGAACAGCATTGCCATGACTAGAGCCAGTATGAGCCCCAACAGCATGAACTCATCAGGATCTGAGCAGCAACCCATTCTTATGCAACAATCAATGTCCAAACATACCCTATTCAATACTTCAGGAAAAATGTATATATATAAGAGGCCAATGCTGTTTAAAGCTGATTTTTTTTTTGGAAGAAAAAATAGAACACAAGGCTCTATCTTCTGCTCTTGAAGTTAACCAATAGAGGAGTGACATGTTGATTTGAAATGTGCTTCTTTCAGTTCCAAGTTCCAATTATTTGTTTTGGATGTTTGTGGTTTTTGCCTAGCAAATCAAACCTGAGGGCTAGAATTGCCGGCTAGACTTGTGCTTGGTGTGAAATTGCTGATGGCTAGAAAACTTCCTGGCTCCTCTGAAATTTTACTGCATATGACTATCATTAAATTATCATGTACTTTTAAGTTTTGTACCATTCAGTCATTCACACTCGTCACATGATTGAATTACTTATTCCTTGAGTTCTGGTTGGTTTTTCTCCCCTTATTCACTTTGGGAGATTAGAGCATTGAATTAAACCAACGCACCTTTTCCCTCAAAATTTGTTTAAAACTAATATACTTATCATTTTTGTTAATAAATCGAGATTCAATTTGTCTACGAATTTTTAATCGAGCAATTCTTTTTGGATTGAATTGCACTAATTTAATCGAATTTAATCGCAGTCTCGTAGAATTACCAATCCAAGGTAATTAACCAAATTAATTCATACTTATTTCCTCAACTGAAGTAAATTCCATTTGCAAGTAACATTGCCTCACCATTCTTTTCTTTCCCAATGGGTCAGAATATTCCTTAGACATCTCTATGCACCACATTCTTTACGAATTTCAGAAAATGGGAGACTGAGAGGATTACTCTGATTGGAAGAAAACATTACCTATTATTTAATTGAAGACTTCAAAAAATCAATCAATTTGGCTTAACGTGTCGCTGAAGGGATACAATCATTATGGATTAAAGATTAAAAATTATGTCTAAGACAGATCTGTCATCTTTTAATATCCTTAATTTTCTTAAAAACAAATTTAGTAATTAAATTTAATCATATGGTCCACCAAAATAGCTTTAACAAAGAAAAAAGATGACCCTAATATTAAATTAAAAAATGACAAGTTGGAAAATTTGTTCACGAACATATTATTTTATTTGCTTCTAATTTTCGACTTTTAGCACTAAAATTTATGCTAATACTGATAAATAAGTACATATCCATTGATGAAAAACGTACTTAGATTGATTACTCATTTTTTTTATAGGTGATTGCTCATTATAGAACAACAAATCTTTAATTAATTGGCTGGAATGAATAGTGCTTTTGATCTAAAAAATAGTGATGAAAAAGACATATTCTTAGACATATTCCCTACTTTAATCTTAAAAGACTGGCAAGACAGGCGACAAGTCCATGTAAATGGAAGCACAAACACGAGAAAAGAAAAATAAGCAAGTCTTTGTTGCCATGCATATATTCTTCGCATTTACAGCAATACGTGGAAAGCGTGAACCGAAAAAAATATTTAAGAGGAGGACTTAGTGATTTATTGAAGAGACTTTGGTTTCAGATTCAACACGTTCAAAACTAAGTACTTTGTTGTTCAACTTTGATGCTGTCTTTAGCAGTCAATTACAATGGCGGATCACGACGACTGCTACATTTATAACCGAGAGGGAAAATCATATACTCTCTCTGTTTTATAATAATAGACAAATTTTTACTTTTTATTTGTTCTAAATTATAAACTTATTTTATTTTTAAAATTATTAATTATCTGTTATTTTACTATATTGTCCATTTGTTAATGTATTAAAAATTATGTTATTAATTGTAAAGATATAATTTTAAGGATCATATTAGAAATTTCTTCTAAAATTTAATTATTTCAACTATTTTTCTTAATCTATGTAAAAAAAATCAACAAATTTATATTTATGGGACGGAAGGAGTACTATATTTTAACCACCAAGTTGTAATTTTTATAACATCAAAGTGATTAACATTAAATATCTGAAATTAACTACTATATAATGCGTTAAGTAGGACGGGATAAGGTGGGGCCGTAGCTAGGCTCTCAAATGCTCTCATTTCTCCACGTCCTTGTTTAATGTTTAGCATATTGGTAGTTCAAAAGATTATCTGTTAAAAGATCAGAATTTGACCTCCTAGGAGGTGGTCTGGTAGAAAAGAGCACTGTTTCAGTATTTTTCACCCGAATTTGAGATACATTCGTCTTTTCGGTTGGCCTCGGATATCTCCGCACCAATAGGCTAACGCCAACTCCTAACGGGTGTTGTGGTGAGTCTCAATAGATCACCACCGAGCAAAGCAACATTCCACGCCGGGGAGTATTTACCTACGTAGTCACGCTCAGCAGGGGTACGCCACTATCGATAAAAAGATCAGAATTCGATTCCAAAAAATAAATTTTTGGAGGGTGACAATTTCCCCTCCCAGACCCACCACTGCCCAATATCAAATTCTCTCATAAATCTTTATCTTGACATTTGCTTTGGTTCAATCTTTAATTCACCAAAGTCGCCCTCGTTTCCTTTGAAATATGCGGCATTAGCTTTGCTTGGTCAATTTATTATTCTTCCATTAACCTAACAAGATTCTAATACTTCATCGAATTCTATATTGGTGCCTCATTACTCCCTTTCGTCTTCACATAAATACTACTATGCCATTAAATAAAGCTCCTCAAGAAGCTATTTTTCCAATTTTGCGTCACCACTTTCAATGATATGATCTAACATTAATCTAATACGTTCATGGTAGATTTAGATTGACTTCAATTTCGTTTTAGCGGAATAATTTAATTTCATACAATTAATCAGGTTTTTTTCCCACGTTTATGGTTTGAATATTATATTATTAATATATCGACTTAATATTCTAGTAAAAAAATTAATTTAATGTTTTTTGAACTGTCAAAATTTTTACATTACTTAGACTGAGATGGTCAACTCGATTTATAGGAAACATACAAATAGAGATGTTACTTAGAGCAGAATTAAACATAATTTTAAGATTAATTATAGCGTTCTCAAGAAAAATTCTCCATATTAGTTTCGTAGAGGTGGGTAAACATGCACGTAGCTCGCTATATTGTCTTTATTTGTCATGTTTTCGTCGTTAATTTTCTGCTTTGTTTGGAGCAATGAATTGAAAGATAGAAATTTATATGACAATATCTACTGTCCAAGTTTGAGCTCTTATTTAACAGGAATCCAAGTAAACTAAATGCTGTTTTTTTAGACTACAGTAAACTAAATACTGTTGAACTATCAAAAGCTCATAGTGGTTAATTAGTTGAAAGTAAAGAAATGATGAGTGTGTAATTATTCAACAATAAATGCAAAGAGAAGGGTTTAGGAAGGTAGGTAGAATTGATTTTGATCTCTCAAGTGATGATTACAATTTCTTGCTTTTTCACGAACTCCCTCCATTCTTTTGTATCATCACTCGTTGCGGTCCCTCAAGTTACCTGACACTATGGGATAAGGCAGCAGTAATTGCAACATACTACAAGCTCTCTATACACAATTTATTAACGTGTCTCATAAAATTTCCTTCATATAATTTTGCACCAAACTACATATTTTTAGTGCATTGGCTTATATTGTGAATCGAATTCTCACCAACCCTATGCCTGTTCTATTAAAAATTAAAACATCTTTTGATGTAATTTGTAAAATTTCTAGAAAATTAATTATTGAAAAATATATTATCTAAAAGTATATTATTTGAAAAATATTAATTTTGTGACTATTCAAGAAATGTAATGATAATATAATTTTTTTATTAGTTAAAGAATATTAGACATTGAAAAAAATAAAAAAAGAAGAGTAAAATAATGATTAAATAGTCTTTTCTTCCTAATCTATCTATCTATCTATCTAAGCTACAAACATATATCTTAAAATATTGATATTTAACATTCTAATTTTATGACAAGTATCAATATTTTAAGTTATTCAATAATTCTTAAATTACCATAAATGGAATAAACTAAATAAAATAATATTTTGACATCATGTATATTACCTTTTTGTCAAAATATTAATTACAATATGGCAACGAAATTTTGATTTTAATTTTCTTTTTTATTACCAAGTCGTTTTCTTAATTATATTGTAATTAATGCTATGGTGTTAATATAAATATAGAATAAGTAAATATCAAATTTAATATACTCAAATATATATATCAATATAAATATAGTAAAGTAGAATATGTTGAACAAATGGTGGTTCATATTTAGATCCTCTTGTGTTTTGATGATGAACAAAAATTGGTAATTAAGACAACAAAACACAATGTTTAATGAGATAGCCAAATGATTCAACTGTTGGGGTAAAAGAAGTGTTACTAGAGTAATATTGATACTCACTTGAGTAAAACAAGTTCCAGAGGCATGAGAAAGTGAAGCTTTCACTCGAGCAACATGGAAATCACACGAGCAAGTAGAAAACCTAGAAACATCACTGAAGGAGGACATAATCGAGTAAGGAACAAAGTTACTCGAGTAATCGAAGAATCAAGTGCGAATCAGGTCAAAAATCACACTCACTCGATAGAAAATATTCTTACTCGAGTAAGTCATATATGAGAAGAAATCAAGCATCAAATGCACTCCAATTGCTAGATTATCAACCCCAACGGTCATATGGGCAAGAAAGGCTATAAATACATGAAGAAAAGACACAAAAACCATGGATAATCATGCGCTTTCAAGTCTCAAATATTTACATCAATCCATCAACCTTAAAACACCAAAACAAAGCTAGATAGCATATTGCAAACATCAAGTTCATACTCTTATCTCTAGCATAAAGCTATCAGTTGTAGTTGTTCATAAACACTTTGGGTATGGGAAAGGTTTGTTGTGAGCCTTAGAAAATATCATTGTAAGGGCTTTAGAGGTGTGAGCCTAAGAGAGAATCAGCCTTGATTTATTCTTGAACCGGAATCAAGTATTATAAGAGTTATCACTTAGCTTGAAAATGAAGGTGGCTTTGGAGGCGTTGAGCCGAGAATCAACCTCTTTATAAGACTTTGTTGGATTGAGCCAGAATCAATCATTATTATAGTGAAAAGCCTAAGTGAGACTTAGGTAGTGGATGTAGGCAAGATTGGTCGAACCACTATAAATCATTGTGTTTATTTTCTCTCTTGTCAACTCTCACTACTCCACCAAGGCAAGACCGAAAATTCTCCAACAAATGGTATCAGAACGGGTCTCTATTCTAAAAGGCTTAACATCTTTGGAGAAAATATCCTCCATAATTGGAGATGAATATCTTAATGGTAATATCTTTCTGACTTATTCATTTTGTTTATTTATTTAATGTGTGAAATTGTTTAGAATATAGATAGGGGGAGAGAATATATATATATTTTTTTGAATATATGCACAAATTGATTTTGAAAGGGGGAGTAAAAACTTGTGTATTGTTAAATTCTTTTGATGATTACAAAAAGGGGGAGAGTCTTGAATGAATTTGTTATGGCTTAATGAAAGGGGTAGAACTTTAAAGTTTGCATGATCATATACATTATTTTTACATGTTTCTAACCTCTTGACAAAGATAGAATCCTTGATCACATTTTTTGTTCTTAATGTAGCATTCAAATTCTTGAAGGTTTTGTCATCATCAAAAAGGGAGAGATTGTTGAACCAATGGTGGTTCACATTTAGATCCTCTTGTGTTTTGATGATGAACAAAAATTGATAATTAAGACAACAAAACATAATGTTCAATGAGATGGTCAAATGATTCAACTGCTGGGGTAAAAGAAGTGTTACTCGAGTAATATTGATACTCACTCCAGTAAAACAAGTTCCAGAGGCATGAGAAAGTGAAACTTTCACTCGAGCAACATTGAAATCACACGAGCAAGTAGAAAATTTAGAAACATCACTGAAGGAGGACCTACTCGAGTAAGGAACAAAGTTACTCGAGTAATTGAAAAATCAGGTGCGAATCAGGTCAAAAATCATGCTCACTCGAATAGAAAATATTCTTACTCGAGTAAGTCATATATGACAGGAAATCAAGCATCAATCAAGCATCAAATGCACTCCAACGGCTAGATTATCAACACAAACGGTCATATGGCAAGAAAGACTATAAATACATGAAGAAAAGGCACAGAAAGCATGGATAACCATGCGCTTTCAAGTCTCAAATATTTACATCAATCCATCAACCCCAAAACACCAAAACAAAGCAAGAGAACATATTGTAAACATCAAGTTCATACTCTTATTTCTAGCATAAAGCTATCATTTGTATTTATTCATAAACACTTTGGGTATGAGAAATGTTTTTTATGAGCCTTAGAAAACAACATTGTAAGGGTTTTAGAGGTATGAGCCTAAGAGAGAATCAACCTTGGTTTATTCTTGAACTGGAATAAAGTATTATAAGAGTTTTCACTTAGCTTAAAAATGAAGGTGGCTTTAGAGGCATTGAGCCCATAATCAACCTCTTTGTAAGGCTTTGTTGGATTGCGCCAAAATCAATCATCATTATAGTGAAAAACCTAAGTGAGACTTAGGTAGTGGATGTAGGCAAGGTTGGCTGAACCACTATAAATCATTGTGTTCATTTTCTCTCTTCTCAACTCTCACAACTCCACCAGGCAAGACCAAAAATTCTCCAACAGAATACATTAATTTAAAATTAAATATATCTTAATTGAACTATCAAAATGCAAAATTTAAAAGGATATATATTTTACCATTTTGATCCAATTTAAAATGAGTAATCAATATTTTTAAAACTCTACTCAGATTTAAAATTCTTTTTTTAGATAAAAGTAACTCAAATTTCAACATTTCAAGTTAAAAAAACAAAAACTTTTTTAGTTAAACCTGTTATTCATGTATTTTCTCTATATTTTGATGCAGATGGTAATTAACTATGTCTTTTTTCTTATATTTTTTTTACGTTTTTAACGATGCAATTGAATATTAAACCGTATTAGTTATTTATTATATCTCAATAAGAAAACAAACTCACTTAAACTAGAAACTTTCTCTAATGTTTAAATTAATTTAAGAATAGTATCTTATTAAGGAAAATAATGTCAAGATATAGTACCATTAAAGTAAAATTGCAAAGTTGAATTTTTTATTTATTTAGCTCATTTGTTTGGTCCCTTTTGAACATGTTTAAGAAGATTACTTAAAATTGGGTGGATGAGAGGTTGACATGATCATATTATTTAAAATCTTGCCAATGAATTTGTTACTTCAAGAATAGCTTTTGTGACAATGTTTTCTATAAATTCACGTTCTATTAAGTTTGGAATAGAGTTTCTTATCATATATTTTAAGATTTGTGGATGGAAATTCCTATTAATATTTAAAAAAACCTGAAATTTTTTTGAGGATGTAAACATTGACAATTTTTTCTTAGTCAAAACTTTTTTCTTAGAAAAAAATTAAATATAAAATAAAAAAATATTAATCCAAAAATGATTATTAAACATTGACAAATTTTCCTTAGTCAAAACCTTTTTTCTTAGTTAAAAAAATATTAAATTTTTAAATATAAAATAATAACAAGTAAAAAAATATTAGTTGAAATATTAATCCGATTGAATATGGGAGACAAGATTGAGAGAAAAATAATTCTTTAGATGCAATCGATCTTTTTTATCAATCCAAAAAGTTTTTTCTAATGATTTTTTGATATTTATATGAATAAATTAATTATTTTTAGGCAACTAAATTTGGCATTTGCTCTCTTTATTATGAATTATAGGAGGTTTTAAGTTCAATATATGACTCTCATTTTGTGGATGTCAATTTTTTCGAATTAAATTTCTGAAAATTTACTATCAAATAAAGAATGGTCTTATTATTAATGTATTCAATATAATCTCATTAATGAGGTGAGAGGTTTTTTTTATATATATGAGCTAACATAGTTATATTTCATTTAAAGCTATCAAATGTATAAATTTACAATATTCCTAGATATAGCAAATAATCTCACATTTAATAAAGAAAGTAAAATAAAATGGACTTAATGTTTTAGTACATTACAAGATTTATAAACTTCATATTTTTCAACAATTTCTTTTTAAAACAGAAAAAATAATCAAGCACCCGCGACATCGTTCGGGCCTTCAACTAGTTTATATAATATATAAAATCTTAATGCATTTTCATAATAATCTGACATTTGACATTTTAATCGAATAACATGTAGCGGTTTTTATTAAAATATTCAATATATTAGTTAATATTTACTTTCTTTATTAAGAAAATAAATAAACATGAAAGCAACTCTTATGAGAATTTCAATATTAATTTTTATGTTTTTATATTTTTTAATTTGAAACAACTTTTATTATAGTCTCAAATATTTATAAAAAATAAAAATAAAGTTATAATATACCGGAATAACATCGGAGGCTAAAACTAATATGAATTATAAATTTAAAGGCACAAATTCTAATCTCATTGTACTCACAAAAGTACTAATTGTAAGAAAAATAAAAAGGCTAATACATAATTGATAAACGCCTTGTCGTTTCCTCTGAATGACAATGTGCATGGAGTTATACAGGAAGAACGGGCTTTTGAATGCAAGTCCTTTACAATGAGCGACCAGACGTCCACATTCATTATGCGTGAAAGACCACTTGCACATGAATAACATAAAAAGCTCTGGAGGAAATGAGGCCAACTGAAAAAATGCTTCATTTGCATGATAAAAATTCAAATAGTACACTCTTTAAAACAGGAAGATCAAAATTATGCCAACAGGCTTGTAACTATCTCTAATCATCTGTTTCTTTTCTCTTTTTCCCCTTTAGCTCATTATCAGTTGGTATCGGACCGAAAAGACATATTCTTAGATCACCTTCCATCAGTCGTTGCTGGAAGTAATTCTTGTACAAGTCCCAGAACTCATCTCTGCCAAGAAAACAAAAATGAATGAGAGAACACGCGATCTGCAAATTTCAAAGGGTAAGGTGCAAGGATCGGATTGCATGGAGAAAGCAACTGATCAATCACGAAACACGGAAAGAAATATAGACAATAGTATCAGTCTACTTCCATACCTGACTTGTGGAAGTGTTAGCAAGGAAAAACCCTTAACATCCATGTGCATGTCAAGCACGATAACTTTTAATCGTGAAAGACCCAGTGCCTCAATATCGATCAGCTTCTTAATCCTTGATTATGAAATACAAACAGAGGAATTTGTGTCAATACAGTGAGTTCAAAAAGAGAATTCAGCAGGAAAACTAAAAGAGCTTTGCGGATATGACGCCATTAAAAATTTTTAAAACAAACAGAGAAGAAAAGGAGATTGAATATTATTAGGAAGTGAAAGAAATGAGGAAATGGTGACTGGAATTGGTGGTATCTTTCTTTTTTATTTTGTTGTGAAATAAATTTCTGCTCATTTTACGTTGTCCTTCATGATTCTATAGTAACGAGAATGATAAGAAACAAGGAGGAGATTCTGGACTAATAATTCGTTTAAAGTTCATTAGGACGATTTCCACACAACAATTTGTCCACTAGAAAGGAAAATGGGAAAAACTATGCAGCAATTTAGATCACAAACCTGCTAGGTGTACCGCTAGCAAGATTTACACGATTCTTCAACAAGGCCACCTACAATTACCATAAAGCATATCACAGAATCATCAATAGATCCTTATTATGTAATTTATCAAAACAAAATCCTTATTTTGCATCATGTCTTGTATAATTATCAATGAAAGAAATCAATGAATAAAATTCATTTGTGAACAGATCTGAAATCAATAACTGCTTATCCTTCAAATTCAGAATCCTAATGTTATAATAAAGGACAATAATTTGTTATCCTGGGATCAGACTGGCGTACAAAAAGGATTTTCAACAGTGCTGTTGTGGGAGCAAATAAAAATGACTTATAAAAAAAAAATACAATTTTGATATGCCAAAACAAAACACCACCAATTCTCATCATCTCCCTATCAGAAAATATCTTGGAGCCAAAATTGGTGCACCAAAGATTAACAGAAAGGAAAAAAAATAAGGGAAGAAAAGATAAAAGCAAACATAAAAACATAGAAACATGATCAGAGGCAATTAAATTCTCATATTAGGTTCGAGATGCAAATAAATAGTAAAGACAGATTTGACAACACCATTTGAAATCAATTTTGCATCCACTAGGACCACTACATTACCAGTCTCGGAAACTGAAACAGGAAAAGATATTCAAAACATGACTTGATTGAGATGCAGGATCCCTCTTGCAAAAAATGATACACAAAAGAAGAAAAATGAGTAAACCTAGTATATTTAAAAGAGAGAGAAAGAAAGAAAGAGAACTAGTGAGATTTTGGCTTGGATCAGACTGACGTGCAAAATAGAACTCAGCACAGCTGAAGCATCAGATTATTCCCAAACTCAAAATCAATAAATAGAACATCCTGCCTCATCACATATAATGCAGACAAAAAAAAAACAGCTGAAGAACCAATGTAGGACGACCCGGAAATAGGAAATAATGAAACTAGCGAATAAATATATCAAACGAAAAAAAAATAAACCGAGATATTTTGAGTGGGATCAGACTGACGTGCAAAAATACTACTCAGCAAAGCTGGAGCATCAGAAATTTGTTTATCTGTCATCATACCCAAATTCAAAATCAATAATCAAAGCACCCCATGATTTTTACATAAACTACAAACACTATAGAAAACAATAGAAAGAAAACCAAATAAACATGAATGAAATGTTGAAAGAAAGACGACCATAATTCATGAATTCCGGGATCAGACTGACGTGCAAATGAATACACTCAGCAGAGCTAATGCCTCTGAAAACAATTCGTGAGTTTATCATCATATCCCAAAATCACAGCAACACAAATAAAACATTCCAAGTAATAAAACAAATAATCAAAAGTCCAAAAATTACCTGTTTCTCAACCTTCATATGCTTCGAAAATAGCTTCACAGCACGACACCCTTTTGTCAAAGAACGTACGCCCCTACAAGACACCACATTCAACAAACTAGCAAAAAAAAAGAGTTCAACTTTATAAAAACCAAAACTGAAAAAAATCAATTTTTTACCTAAGAAGAGTAATGGACCTCAAAGCAGAGGTACTGACAATAAGAACAGCTGGACTTCCCACTTCAATCTTTCCATCTTCGATTTTCCCTTCGCATAAAGTTTCTTTCCATGACTTCCCAAAAACAGCCTTAAGTTGATTTCCTAATGACTCCACATCTTGAGCCAACTCCGACAATAGTTCCACGAAGCTTGTCTCTGCATTTTCGATCATTAAACGACCGGTGCTCTGAAAACAAGAAGAGAAACGACATGTGCTCTTGTAATTTGTATGGTTTTACCTTGAATTGATTCAAGCTCGAGAGATGAGAGCTGGACGGCATTAGCAGATTGGTATTCGCTGAGAAAGTAGGTTCTTTCAAGCAACGCCGTAGCGGCCGCAACGGTTTCTATGTCATTATTGTTGTTTGTGGCTTGGTCAGTGGCGTTTTGCTTCTTATTGACGGCGGTCTTTTTCTTCTTGAATTTGGCGGTTTTAGGGTTGTGGAGAGACGACGTCGCTTTCTTCTCCTTTTTCTTGATCTTATCGGATCCAGTGATTTTTGGTTTCCCGCTCACCATGGTGCGGCGGAGGATAGTGGTTTCGGCTAGGTCTTTTTCAGTGTGCAGAGGATTTATATAACCGATGGGTCGGTCTAACATAGCCCGGTCTAATATTGAATGACTAAAAGGTTGTTAAACCCGATTTAAACAAGTAACCTTTTACAGAAAAAAATGTTTTATTAATGAAAATGAGAATAATAAGAGTTTTACATCAATTAAAAAGATCAAAATGAATTTAAGAATGTAATCAAAGTGAAATTAAAATATATATTTTTGGATAAAATTCAACTATTTTGATAGAGATACTAGCTGCATTGTAGAAATCTAATTTAATAGTTATTTAAGTTTAATGATTAATACGAAAACAAGCTTCAAGGTGATTTTATTTATGAAATAAAATAAAATAAAATAAAATCTTGTTCTCAAGCTGAAGTAGCTTGAGTTATTGTTTATTCAAATAATGCTATTTACATCATAATTAATTAAATTCGAGTTGCGCTATTTACACTATGATTAATTTAGATGATTAATTTAAATTCGAGTTGATCGTGTTGAGTAGAATGCTTGTAGTGAACAAAAGATCTTTTTATAGAGGTCATGACTTCACCACAGCTGAAAACATTCGGTTCATATATAACCACTTAAATTAGTTTAAATAGTTCGGTGTGTGAGTTGTAGAACCCGTGATCATGAGATATTCGGACAATCATGTCCCGAGGACAACACAGGAATCTGTTTGACAACTGCTGTCAGGTGGAATCAACTGCTAAAACGCAACACCAAAACATTTAAAGGATATCTATCTTGTACCTGTAAAATATAGCGAATTCACATGCTGATAAAGTAAATAAACCTTTTGGATAAAAAAAAAGATAAGTACATAAATCTAAGATCTTGTCTGCTATGCTATCTCATATCTAAGCTCAGACTGAAGAAAATTATGTCCAGGAGGGTCTATGGAATTTGACTGAGATAAGAACAAATATAGACTATATCAACTTTATAATATCACCTATATTATTACTTATAAAGCTTAAGAATCATATTCTTCTCTAATCGGAGAGACGTATAACAGGTGATTGTGTAAGGGGATGAACCCACTTTGTTTACCTAAATATTGATTATGCTACAAAATTCATTCAGGATGTCATTCTTTGACTCATCCATTTGGTTGCAGACCATTTCTCCCCGGAAAGGACCTCGCATCCGCCATGTATGCTGTTAGGGTCTGACTGTCCATCTAACCCCTGAAAGGATGGAAAAAGTATTTAGAATCAGAATATCACCTTTACTTACATTAAATTTAGTGAATTTGAAATGTTTCTGGAAAACATACCATGCTCCAGAAAAGCACTGCATCTCCTTTAACCGGTTTGACTGACATTCCTTTCATTATCTTGCCACCACAGCTACATTCACCAGTCCCAGCCTGTGATTCAGCAGATTAAGAAACCAATAAATTTTACAGGTTTTGGTGCTTCTCCGTTTCATCATGGCTTTTCTATCAGTCAATGATGAAAACGAATGACACAGCTACAACAATCTCAGTTACAAGAGCTTCTCAATGTTTCCGTTTCTAAAATCAGATACACAGGATACTACTATGTGACAATTTCTAAAGGGTTCTACAAGAAATCTCCACCAAGAAATGCTGAACAAGATAATCATAGAACATCATAAATCAAGAATGAGAACTTGAATATAGTACTTAAGCTTAACAATTACCAGAGGGAAATATTTTCTCCACCCTCAACATTTGACCACCACGCTTCAAGTTAAACTATCACAGAGAGAAAGAGAGAGATAAGAAAACTTGTACTTTGGGACAGCTAATTACAAGAGCAGGACTAGAAATGAAAGTTAAAATCTTCAGAAAACAAAAAAAGGTTAAATTACTTACAGTATCGGAAAAATAGTCATGATGCGGCTTGTAAAACTGATCTTTTTCGTACCTGTGCTGCTGCAGATGTTAGCCTTGATACTGAAAAATATCAGTAATCCCCTTTTGTTGAACAATACTTTAGAGGTAAATAAGTTAAATCTTACCTCAGAACTTGGATGAGCTCTCCATTTTCTACTGGTATTTGAGAATACACAGAAATTCGTTTCCCAATTGCCTGTGTGTGCAAGTAAAAATTGTTTATTGCAATATTTTGTTAGATGTCAACATATTTCAGTAAGAAGTGATGCTCTACTCAAAGAGATATAAACAATTACAAAAAACAACAGGTACATTGTGTTTCAAAAAGCCTTTTCACAAGCAAGGGATAGGACGCTAAATTATCAGGAAAAAAAAAACAATGTAGACAGTTTATTCAACCAAGTCATAGCTGCCTCATTAATTTTACCCACAGGAAAAATCAAATTAGGGGCAACTTATGAAGGAGATACAATTCTGTTCGGGTTGCACAAAAATAGAGAACAGATTCCTAGTTTTGCACTGAGTGTGAGTAGTCATTCCACAAAAACACACACACACAAAAATGCACACACATGCATTAGTGGCCTAAAACTTAACAGTACAGTAGGCATGGAAGCTCAAAAAATCCAAAGGCTTTCTGAAGCTTCTTAATCAGGTCAGATAACAATGACAATAGTATATTATTAAAGACGAAGAGAAGCAAGCTTGACTGCAAACTTACCTGTATCATTGGATACTTCTTCTCTTCATAACTCAGAAACATGCCAGTACTTGTTCTTACCTTACTTTTTACTCCCTGAGAAAAGACAGTGGTACAGTGCATTGAATATTCATTTCAAAACTAATCACTAAAAAAAAGTAAAAAACAAATATTGAAAAGAAAATGTTTGCCATAAGTAAAATAATATATGATTTTCAAAGAGAAGGCAGTTCACAAACCCAACATTTCAAGGAGATATGATAAGAATGGAAAGGTATAAGCCTGATATGAAATCATAAGATAGAAGAATGTTCGTAGGATGAACCTGGCCAGTTTTTGTGTCCACCACAGTGGAAATCTGAAGGCGAGGAAGATCTATGGCTTTAAGATAGTCACACTCCTGAGAAAACAGTAATTTTATACATAAAAATCATATTATCCCACAACATTACTGTGAACGAGAATTCTTATGGGAATGGTAGCTGTACATTTCAAGAGACTAATTACACTTTTTTTTTAGAACCAAAGCCATGCTGAGAACGATTATATTGACTACATTGTTGACCACCATTACCATTATGACAATCAAGAGAAATGTAACTACGTCTCAAATTATAAGCATTACCTCCATGCTTAAGAAGTTATTCAGGACCATGATTCAAGGTGTCCACCTGATCATTTCCGGTTTGACCTATATCAACAGACAAAGGAAAGGATTAAACTTGATCATTCATAGATACCTTCCAAGATTTTCTTTCTTCTAAGATTTAATAATTTTATGAACAACCAGTGGATAGGAAGGCATATTTAACAGTAGCAAACATACATATCCAAGGCGTAAAATTTCAGCGTCTTTGTCGTTATACCAAAATGGGATACCTGAAAAAGTTATGCAATACAAGATAAGAAAGCCCGGAATGCTGCAAAATCTACAAAAATAAAAAAAAAAACCATAAAAACATGATTTTGCAATTAATCAGAAACATAAGTATCAGACTATTATTTGCTTAATTGATATCTAGATGCATTTGTTTGTGAACGATACCCAACAATGGCATTTGAACACACTAGCTACTAGTCAGCAGAGTCATACCTAAATGCTAGTCAATCAGGACAAGGAAATTAATTGTTTCACCAATCAATCCATACAAAAACAGAAAATTCATTAACCTCATTTTGCAATCCCTTTCCAGCATCAGGCAAACAAACTACCTAAAACTCAAAACTCCTCGCACAATCCTCGATCACAAAATCAACCAATTTCTTCAGTACATATTGACTTCCCTTAAAACAAGAATCAACAAGAACCAATACCAAACCTTTTGGCAGCCGCAAAAACCCATCACTCCGAAGTCGACGCAGCGGAAAATCTGTCCCTGTAATGAAAGCAACGACATCATAACCGCACAGTTACATCAAGCTCTAAACCACAGAAAGCATACAACTTTGAAACAAAAATCGCTAAATTTCACAGTAAATGAAGCGAATTACCATATGAATCCTCCAACTTGTGGATGAATGCCAACTGAAACAAGGCACCTGGGAACAAAAAGAAACGATTTTTATTAGGAAAAACGTAATTGGGATTTCGAGAATTGCTGGTTAGGGACGGACCTACGATCATTCCGACTGTTACGAATGTTAGGAGTCCGAAAATTATTTTTATGCCTGGCGCTGCCATAGTGTGATTATGATGGAGTGACGCTATTGCTGTAGTGTGTAAAGATCTGCAGAGAGAGAGAGAGAGAGAGAGAGAGAGGCAATGGAGAAGAGGAAAGTGAATTCCACTTTCAACGCTTCTGCTGCTTTTCTTACATATCTTTCAGACTTTCACTTCTTCCAACTATTTTCTTTTTTTCATTTCCATATATATATATATATATATATATGTATATAATATTATTGATTAATATATAACATTTAAAAATGAAAAATCAAATATTTTACTAATTAAATTAGATACAGTTTAACCAATTAAATTCCTCTTAAAGTAGAAGTCTCCAATAAACAGTGTAAAATGGGTCCCTTTAAAAAAATATTGAAATTAATAAATATGAATTTATTTCAAAAAATAAATGTGAATTATAAGATTTTCATCAATTTTTGGAGCTAATTTAGGAAAGATAATAAGAGTTTTAATTATTAATAAAATATGAATTTCAACATATTTAATTTGCAACATATTATTATAATATATTATATATGTACTATAATTTTTAAAAAATATATTATTTTTTTATTATATAATTTGTTAATCTACAATTTATTTTTACTATTAACCACTTAATTTATTAAAACTAAACACCCAAATACTATTATTTATACAGAACAACTATTTTTGCATGAGTTATAATAATAAAAATCATCAAAAAAATAGTATCAAACAATTTTCTTTTAATTTATTAAGAGGTTTTACAGAAATTTATGACTTTTGATCAAACAGTTATGAACCAAATCTGTATTTATTTAGCAAATAAATCGGTTATTATTTAACTAATTAATAGTTTCAAACGAAACATTCCACTAATTTAATGCTGTTTGAACAACATTTTTCCCTAAAAAACTAGTATTAGATATAATAAAAATAAATAAAAAAGTTTGTTTTTTTAAATAGAAAAATAAATAGTGAACGTGAAATACACGTCAGCAAAATTCCCCTACCTACCTGTTTCTCCTCCGTCTCCTTCCGTCGACGCTTGCCGTTAGATATGGCTCTTCTTCCTACCAACTGAATTATAGCGATCTTCGAACCTGTTTTCTTCATCACAATAATCACATTTTCCAAAAGCAAAAAAAAACCCTTCTCCTTCAATGGCTATCTCTTCGCGAAACCACCCTCATTGGGTCCCACTACTTTTCTTCTTCCTTCTCCTAGGCGAATTCGCCGACGACGCCTCCCACGATGACGATTCCCCTAAATACCCGGGCTGCGACCGTCCTTACGAATTGGTACCTTTTTTCAAAAAAGATTTGATTTGAATTTCTGTTTTCATTGTTTTTTATGAGATGATAATAGTTTTTTTTTTGGATTTTTGCAGGTTAAAGTGGAGAATTGGATTAACGGTGACGCGGGAGACTCTGTTACTGGAATAACGGCGAGATTTGGGGCTGAATTGCCTACTGAGATTCATAATGCTGTCAAATTACCTGCCGTTTTCTCCAATCCGTTAAACTGCTGTTCTGCTCCGTCTTCAAAGGTTTAATCCTGCTCTCTAATTTTTCTTTTTTCACGCCAGTTTGTGTAAAAAAATTGGTCTTTAGAATTCGTGTTGATTGAAGGTAATTCGAGC